>JANQAP020000172.1:4280190-4307447 GCA_026874005.2 Erythroxylum coriaceum
AATTTCTTCTAACTCATTGAATATTGATTTAGAATTGACATTCAAATTTCTCATGATTGAGCGTGCAATCTTCATGGCTGTACACCCTATAACTTGGTCCTATTAATGGTTTGTCGCCAATATCATCTCAGGCGATCTGAATTTCAAGATAAATATGGATATCTATTTTAGTTTCTCCCACCAATACTTCTCCTTTCATCAAAATTCTAGAGATTCGAACAATTTATGTCTACTTAGTAGATTCAATTACAAGTTCAATAATAGCACAAAAACTTCTAATGATCTTCTCACACGCAACAAGATACAATGGAAGAGAGTTTAAGATGTAGAAACTTCTCTTGGCCAGAGACTGAGTAATCTAAATTTTAAAATATTAAAATTAGTCTCTATTTATACCATAGTATCTAAATAACTCTATTACAACTGTTAGTTACTGATCTTGTCTTGGTTGATGTACTGAATTTGACCATTCAATAAAATTATTTCTATATATATATATACACGGTTAAAAGGAACTCGATCTTATATAAGTTGAAATGTTTTCATGTACCTTTTAACCGTTATCCTTTTGACTTTCACTTTACATCTTATATTAACTTACATCATACATTGATATTAAGTAGATGCTGTAAGTTGTCACAAAAAGGGACTTCTTTGGGGATGAAAGGAAGCCTATATATTAAGAAACACAATCAAGGTATACCTGATATATGTGAGGAAACAAATGTGTAAAATAACATTATCCCCCGACCAAACACTGGACCAATCAACTCTTGAAGGTAAATTACAACTTTCTACACAACCTGCCAGCCATCATGAAGATGTATAATCCAACACTCAAAAATTGGGTCATTTAAACAGCTTGAATGAATACAAACATCAATTACCCAAATGGGACCAATAAACCGTAGAAATGACTCCAAATTTCCTAAGATTAGCATCTAAAATACTCTACATCCACCAAAAAGATTTCAGTGCAGTATCGCTGATGGCCCAATCCAACAATCCGGCACCTTGATCGCACTAGGCTCAGAACTATGGAAAACCTCAGGGAACGGAGCAAAAGAATGTTATGTCTGCTCACATTAATCTGCTGTCATGCAATTGAACAGTGTATGCGCAGATACCCGAGTTTAGAAGTCACGCAAATTAGCCTATGCAACAAAAACATGAGCCTAGGAATCCAACATCTCATCTTGTATCTCATTAGGAGCAATAAGCCCGGGGATGGAGAGCATCCTTTGTCGCTCTCTCTCTCTCTGGGCGGCAGCCTCCTCTGCATAGAGATCTTTATTATCCTGCACAGAATGAACAAACCATTACAAAGTTTTAGCTTTCTAAAGATCGTTGTTGAAAACACTAATCACAATGCTCAGTAGCTGCAGCTGCAGCTGCAGGTGACAAAATCATATAGAACCTAAATAAAATGAATGGTCCACGAAACAATTTCATCTTCCAAATGCAAAATGACCCATAATTTAATATCCCCTTGGACAGTCCCACTCTGACAGCACCTTTCCTTATCAAAAAGCTTTTTTCTTGGGGTTAAGAGGACAACATGTAACATGCTAAGGGAGACCATACTTAGCATCTTACCTGAGCTGAGAATTCCTTAGATTGCACAAGAAAATCTCGTGTGTGATTCTTAAATACAGAGAGATCATTTCTTGACTCAAAAAGCCCACTGACAAATTGAGTGACCTGAAAACTTCCTCATATTAGCAAATCCACATAAAAACTATGATGGCAAATAGCCATATGAAGAAAGAAAAAGAAAATAACAGCTGTCCTCACCTCGACTGCAGTCATATTGGGGAATGATGTTCCCAAAAGTTTGATAGTGTATTCACGAACAAAAATTCCATTATTTGGATATGGGTAAGAAACTGCCGCAGCATCCCACAAGGGCTCTGTTAAAGAACCACTCTCCACCTAAGAATGTGCAATATTATTGTGGTTGTTCCTGCCCAACGCTAAATATGAATGAAGGTTTGAAGGCACATACCAGGCAAAATAAATGCTGTAGCACTAAAACATGCAACTTAAAACCGGGTTTGTGAAAAGTATCCGTTAAAACAGCAAATATTTCCTGTTCAATGGTCAAGAAGTACGTCCGATAGAACTGATTACAGAACTCAGAAGCCTGCCAATTGTCATACAGACGCAAAATAAGTACCACATATCCCTAACACTGATAAACAAATTCCAAACAAAGAATTAAACCTGGAAGTTCTTCAGCATCTCCAATAATAAATTTAATCCAGTCTCAGCAATATTCCTTTCTGTATGCCGGAATGCCCATATTATTGAATCCATAACAAGCTTTAGTTGCTGGCAAGCAAAGATAAAGAGAACAACGTTAAGTTCACATGAAGCTCAATACACGGAGAGAGAGAGACAGAAAAGAGGAAGAGAGAGAGAGAGTCAGAGACCTTATAAAACATACTATATATACTGAATCCAACAAGAAACTTCAATGAGTTACACCAACCTGACTTGTTAAATGAATCAGTGCAGGAAAACAATGTGTGGCAATGGCGCGAAGCAAGGAAAAGAACTTGAGGCGATGTTCCGGATAGTCTTCAAAATTCTTTGTTATCATCTGCAGTATGCAGAAGCAGAAACATTAATTTATATAACACTTTTCAGGATTCCTCAAAAAGATCCTGAGAACACAGGAATTCAGTAGTATTCAATACTACCAAATTGATATTTTGTTTTTATTTATACCAAATTGAATTCCTTTTGTCAAGAGTTTCATGTTTTTAATTACTCTAGATCATTGATTCAAGGACTTGCATGCTGTGCTAAGACTATGCACATCAGGGATACCCAGAAGTGGTCACCTTTTCCAGCAACATGACTATGCACATCAGGGATACCCAGAAGTGCACACGTTTTCCAGCAACATGTATGGAACTTGTACTGCTAAATGATGGGAACACAGCATAAAAAATACTTTAAAGGCATGAAATTCAGACAGTACAAAAGAATAATTGCATGAAACCATACAAAAGAATAACTGCATGAAACCATGTAATTCATTTAATGCACATCTCATTTTGCATTTGGGAACCAAATTACAAAATAAAACCTCTATAAATTAATAGTTGGGACCATATAAAATATGTTAATTAAAAAAATTAATAAATTGATAATTAGTTTAGCCTATTAGCTCAAGCCAGGATTATAAAAATTAGTATATAATAGAGGTAATTAGTTCAATTCGTGTATTAGCCAATATCAAGGCTCTAACATTTAGTCCGGCAATCTTAGAAAACTTTCAAAGTTCATCTTGTTTGAAATGTCCTAGCAATGTTGCATGTCAATAATTGTTATAGGTAACATAAAGTAGCAAAAAAGAAGTGACTGAAGTAAATGATATGCATGAGCATCAAAGCAGTAAAGTATATCTCACCTCCAGCGTACACTGGAAAACAGCTTCAAATATACGAGGTACATCATCTATCATTGTTGCTTTGTACCTTGTCCAATAAACCAGGAAAAGTAACATATCAGAAGATGAAACCAAACAGAAAACATTACTTTAGCAACATACTCTTGATAGGCACCACATTTAAGGACATTTTCCAGATCTGATTTGATAATTTACTTGCATGCAGATTACCACTATCCTAGGAATGCCTGTAAAATGCAAATATCTTATCCAATTAGATAAGATATTAACCCACACAACTTGCATCCATCAATCTTAAACCCAAACCTGTAGCGAGTAACTAAACTAATTGAACCCACATCCAACAGACAAAAGGAGCAAGGCATGAGTAAAATGGCACCATACTTGTTTATAATCGTTGCAAAAAGTGATAGAACTTCAGATTCTCTAGCATCAGGCAAATTCCTTGCATAATCCCCAAGAACAGGATCCATCATTGGAGGCACAAATTGCTTTCCAATATGTGGCTGATCTTCAGCCTTGTCCAAAAATGTTTCAATGAGCTTAAGTGTCTCTTTCTTGACAGACCTGATCCACAACCATCAAAAACTAGAAAAATTGTGTACTGTTCATATCTGATATAAAATAAGTGAAACGCACCGCAAAAGTTTCACATATGAAGTTCTAGATGCATAGGGGCCTCCTTCTGCAATGCTACTTGAGATCAACTCACTGTACATTCTGTGAAAATCAGCAACAGAAAACTAGGCAAAATCAGAGTCAAGCATGTAATTGAACTGAAGTTCAAAATGAAACTACAACGGTTAATGAGAATGCACCTGTACACATTAAGCATGTCCAAAAATATTAAAGAAATTTGTGATAAGAAGTATGTCCCAAGAGAACTTGCAACACTTGTATTTGTCTGCAAAATAATAGTGATGTGAATAAACACATGTCCCAAGAGAACTTGCAACACTTGTATTTGTCTGCAAAACATCAAGAATGCAGTTACTGCAACAGATGGTTCAGCCACTACTCAAGTACAAATGGTAGGTGATACACAAGAAACGCCCAACAGTCGTGAGTCAATGTGAGCATTTGTTCCGTATCAACATGTAAACCACCAAGCTTGTACATGGTGCATATATTACCTCCATATCAAAAAGATATCAAACTGAAAACCACTATGCCTCTCAGTTTCCAGTAATACAGTGTCACACATTCAAAAGCTATACCTGTAATATGTTAAGCACAGTCCTGATCACATCTTGATCTTTAAGAAAATCAACACTCTGGCGGGCCTGCGCTATAATTTCAGCCCATTTCTGTGACCAGCATAAAACAGAGACCATTAGCAGTAGAGCTGGAAGGCATTAACAGCTGTAAGTACATCATGAAATCCCAGAGCTTAACATGAGGTACAGATAGAAGAAAAGAAAACACCAAATAGTGGAGCCTGAAACACAGTTCTTTTTCCCATGTTATTATATAGAACATGCACCAAAACAAATGAATCCATTCTATATGGAGGTGAAAATTGAAAGGAGAAAAAAACCTAGTTCTCTGGTTTTCATACCTGGTTGGGTAGATCCATTAATCTCTGCAGATATTCATCTCTCTTTTGTGGATCAGATTCAGCTTGAATCATATGACCAACCTGAGGAAATATAGAAGGCGAAAGTAGCAACATCACAAACATCATAAATAGATAGCTCACCAAAGACAGTGTGATCAGAGTATAAAATTGAGTACTGATTCATAAAATATATGAATTTGATGAGGCTCAAGATCAGCAACGGTAGCTGGAAGTCCTGAAAGTAGTTCAGATACAAATGGTTCATTTTCTCCAACCTGAAGCAGCAGATCAACCACTCTATAAGCGTCTACATTATTTTTAAAGATAATTGATAAGAACTATGAAGTGAAAATAGATTTCACCTGAACAATAACAAACTTGCGTTTGCATTTCTGAACAATTTTCAAAAATGTATCACATGCCATATCCTGCAAGATATTGAGAAGATATAGTTAGACAATGGCATATCATTCAAGAAAAAAATGCTTTTGGTTGTAAAACTAAACTGTAAAGGAATACTTTAAATGTATAGCAGTTTTAAAAAATATGATCATGACTATATACAGAACAAGTAGATAAAACAAACATCAAAAGCAACATAACCTGAACTCCAGGATGTGTTTCATGCATAAACTCAAACAATTTGTTTACAACAGTTTTCAAGAATTTCCAGTGAGCTCGAAGAAATCTTGGATACTGTCCAACGACATACCTGCAAAAGAACCAATTTCAAGGTAAGTAGACGCAACTTTAGATCGATACTTGTCACCTCAACAACTACATTATTTGAGCTTTCTCATCAATCTCCTTGTAGAACACCAAACATAATATGATCAAAAAAAACAAAATTTCTCTTTACTATTCAAATTAAGAATCAGATAAACAGCCAAATATGACAAGGTCACTTTAATAGCATCAAATAGGAGAAGGTTCCATCTAACAAGAGGCATTCCATGAGATTTTTGGCAATCAGGATGTCTTACATGATATTACTAGCAATGACAGCTTTGTTATCCTTTCCTTTTGTGATTTCACATAGATTCAGCAAATCACGAATGACCATCACCAGAAATCTGTTCTCCTGTCAAAGCCAATGTCCTTGATAAATGAGGAAAGGAAACCCTTTGCAAAGCATGAGTTGTAATCCCAAAAAGTGAAACAATTAGTTGATGCAGTTCATTACAAGTGTTCAACAATCCAAAACTACCAACAACAACCTTTTATAAGTGGCAACACAAGCAGAAACAAAACAAAGCCCTAGACCTTTTCCCCACTTTATTTGATTTGTATAATCCATTGCATTATAATCCTCGCCAAGATGATAAGACAAAACTCACTTCTCACACCATATCCCCAAATGCCCAACAGTAGTGAGATTCTGGTCTAGTGAACATCTTTTAATGCACGCAAGGGAAGCATTTTTAAAAGAAACAGTAACAATGCTCCATGCAAATACAAGTTTGCCAAATGATAAAAATA
Organism: Erythroxylum coriaceum; assembly: GCA_026874005.2. Lineage (NCBI taxonomy): Eukaryota > Viridiplantae > Streptophyta > Magnoliopsida > Malpighiales > Erythroxylaceae > Erythroxylum > Erythroxylum coriaceum. The sequence goes on from JANQAP020000172.1 coordinate 4,286,646, forward strand.
AATGTTGGCAAATGAAATTCAATACTACTCTGAACTAGTTGGAAAATTAATAATTAAGAAAAAGGACATCTTTATCAGTGTCACCATTCCCTCCAAAATTTAAAATGGATACAGAAGAAATGAGTACATAATGACTTGCAATTAAGAGTACATAATGACTTGCAATTAAAAGTCATATACTACAAAATTTCATAAAGATATACACTGGAAGACTAAAAGGAATAACCTGGAAGCTTCACAAAACATAAATTCACCAACCCCAATATGAAACAGAAAACTGAATGCAATACATAGTCAGACTATGTGATGACAGAAGACACTCTTCATTCGACCAGTCTACAGGAAAGGACATCATCATAATGATCGTTAAGCAAAACAGTAAAGAAAAGATTGTTCCAAGATCTATGATCGAATCGATATACCAGAAATTCATCTAAAAATATAGCTATTATAAAGAGAATTATATTTAAAAAAAAGAATATTGAATATATATATATATAAATATAAATATAAATATATATATATATATCTGATTATTTATTATTAAAATTTTGAATTTTGTTTCTAGTTTTTTATTCAACTTATTTAATTTACATTTATTTATCTTTGTTATTTAGATTTAGGTCTATATTTTGACTTTTTATTTTTATCTTTCTAATTTAGATTTAGATTTATTATTTAACTTTTTATTTATTTTTATTTAGATTTAGATTGATATATTAAATGTCATTCATGTCGTCTTTTCCATATTGCCAAAGAAACATAATAGTGAGAAGACTTTGAAATTTAGTTCACCAAAAAGTACTGGAAAATTACAGTTAATGCAGAAAAGAAACAATCCCATCACTCTTTTTTTGACAGCCAGCATAAATTCATTTCCTGCACCTACACAAAAATACAATACAAAAATACCTTGCATATATCTTACCAATTAAGGCAAAAAGAAAAAAAAGAACTTAAAGTTCTAAAAAAACTAATCTTACAAATAAGAAGATGCAAAAAAAAAAAAAAACTACTGCAAACTAACCTTGACCATACACAACTTCTACAACATTCATACCCCAAATTAGTTAAGCCAAGATACAGAAAAATTATATCCCAACTATCACAGAACATATAAGTTCAGGAATTGTGAAAACCACAAATGATGTAAAGAGATCTCATTAGTAACATTACAAGTACCACACAAATCTTATACCTGTTCTTCCATCATCGAACCAGAAATAGATCCTATTGCCCAACAGAGAGTATTGAGGTTGTTCCAACTCCAGTCCTCACCACTCAACTGTTTACTCAACTTCTTCAGCATCTGAATGATACCAACAAGAGTAAGCAACAAAAAACATATAAGAATATTTCTAGACCAAAAGAATATACAGAAGTTCCATAATCTCTGAAATAAACAAGGAAAGATCAAATTAAAAAGTGACAAACAGAACATGGTAGGGAATGACAGCATTACCTTTTATTATCTCTACACTATTGAAACAAAAGCGTACGGTTTTATGTGAAAAGGAATGACTAGCCAACCATATAATAATTTGGAAGTCATGATGACAAATAGAAAAGAATTGCTCCAAATTGGTAGTTGTTCTTCACTTAATTGCTCCAAATTGGCAGTTGTTCTTCACTTACATGAAGCAAATAAATCTAAAGCTAACCAATAAAAGATCAGATTGAATGAACAATTTAAAGAAAGTAGAAATAAATAAATTTAAATTGAATGAACTATTAACGTGGTCACCAACATATACAGATACAAATATGTCCTCCTCACAAGATATTATGTAGTCCACACGTGCACTATTTAATAACTACCTGCTTTTCAGTGTCTTCATGATCGAGATGTGACAGGTAGATTAGTGTTTCTCTCATGATCTGTAAAATCACATTTTTTGTTAGAATAAATACAAGTAATAACAACAACAACAATGGTATCTCTCCTGGAAATTTCAAAAAAACAAAGTGAGTTTGAAAATAATTGAAAATAATTTCACCTTGACCTTTTCCCAAACATACAGAGAACATCAGCAAGTAACGATGGTACTAAAGTAAACATTGTTGCCAAAAATGCCACAAAAAGCTTTCATCTATAATTTCAGACGCATTATGTATTTGTACCTAACTACTCTTTTTTTAATCTAGTAAAAACTTAACTTTGACACTAATATAATGCTACGGGCACAATATCATTATCCTTATTTTCAGGAATAATTTCACATGGTTCTTTCAACCAAGCCCTTGATCCACGCATCCACCACAATTAATTTAGCCTCAAATGCTGGTCTGGGAAAATTTTAAGAAATTTAAATCAATAATTTTTATGATGATGGAATAGTATCTATCATAGATTAAATCTGATAATTGACAAGATAAATATTTATTACCTTATATTGAACAAGAACATCGTTATCCTTCATGGTTTCCCGAACTATGTTGCCATTTTCATCTTCAACTATCAGAACCTCCTCGGGTTTTGCCATACGACAAATCATAAGCATCCTCAGCTTTGACATTGGACCAGAATAGAGTTGTCTCCGCTGAAAAACTTGTGAACCTATGCCATCGACCATACCATGAAGCGAAGGTATCTGGAGATTCAATACATAGACAAAGGAAAGAAAACAAAAAATTGATTTGCTTTATCACAGAGTAAAGGGTTACAAACTAGGCCTAATTATATACCAGCAAGTAGTGAAAAAAAACACATGAATATGTGCATGTACGTAAACTGGAAAGAAAAAACACAAAATAAACCTAGAATGAATAAGAAACCATGCTCATCAAAAGCTAAGAAAGCAAAGGAAAATAATAGAATTTCACTTAATATTTTCTGTGTCTTATACAGTTTTGATAAAGAGAACCACTTTATAACCCTCCTACTTATCCTCTTTTATATTTATATCCTCTTACTTCAAACTTTTTTGTATAGAAGTCGTCTTACTATTTAGAATATGCCAAAACAAACATTCTCTGTAAATACCATTCTTAAGTCACTTTTAGTTATCATATTTTTAATAGCACAAAGATGTTGATAAGAAAATAAAACCTTAAATGAGATTATAGAATATGAAAATACAAAGAAGTAGAAAGATCAAGAGTGTTTTTCCAATGAACCTGAAAAGGAACTGATACTTTTTCTCAATTTTACTAGGGCTCACGGAAAATTGACATGGCATTTGGAAAAATAATGCATCGACCACCAAAATAGATTCATGGTCGAAAACACTCATAACAAGGTGACTTTGGAAGATTTCAGAAATTAACAGATTCAGTATGACAAAAGAAGGATTAAAAATCGTTCAAGGAACCCATAAGGAGCTGGCATCATCACACTGTTGAACTTAGGTTGCATCAATACGAAAGATGTGCACTACAGCTCAACAACTTGTGATTAGTGCAGTAGATCTTCTCACACAAAAACATGTGAAAAAATAAGCTGTAAGCAATTATATGCCTCATACCTGGAGTCCCATCATGGTTGCAGCTACTGCAGGATTGTCAAGATTATGGTGTGCCTCAAATAGTTCCAAAACCAAGGAGTTCCAATAGTCCAGACAAACCTATATATCAAACAAATTAATTATTTCATGTGAAATCACAACTTTGATGATTAACAGGATATGATTTGGGGGTTTGTAGAAAGTACCTTGAAGACTTCCGTGTCATCGACATACGAGATATTAATTAGATACTCAAGACCCAACATCAGTGCAGAAATGTTCTCCTGAGTGGACTCCAGCACTCTGATATGAGACTGCAATGTTAAGTAAGGGCATTATCATCAAAACGATTTTTAACAACATGCCTGACTAAGTGCCAATGCTCATAGGAGAAAAGATTCCCTAAGAGGGTGCAAGATATTGAAACCGTATGCACCGAAATGACAAGTTTTACAGGACATAAAGTATTTGTTTGATGAATAGATAAATTCATAAAACCACCATCACACCTCAAGCAATAAACACTCACACTATATTAAAAAAAACAAAACCATAACGTGCACCTGAAAGCATATATCTAGATATCTCTATACAAGCTAGTTGTCATACAAAAAAGCAGAGTATATTTCCAGAATGTTGCATGTAATTGACAAACCCAAGGCTTGGGGCCTATATCATTAATTAGTTCCACAATTTACACCCTGGCTTCTTTCTTTAACATAATTTCATCACATTGCAAGAATACAAACATAAAATAAATGCAAGAGTGCATGCTGGAAACAAATGGAAAAAGCTCATTAGTTAAGCCCAATATTAGCTTTTCCTGGCCATAGAAAAGATCACTCACTACAAGGCTGAACGTTTTTCAACAACTCTAGCTAAGGCGATATAGTATGTTCAAAGTGACAGAAAGCTTGCCTTGTAAAATGAAGTGAAAAACAATGCCAAGTTCTGGATAAAGGCCTGTCGCAAGTAGTGACAAGAAACAAAGATAATCAGTTGCAAGTAAAACCATGTAGAAAGTAGGACCAAAGTAAGACTTGGCATGTTACCTGCTCTTCACTAGATCCATGTGCATAAGCCTCTGGTATGTTTGTTGCCGGCGGAAGAATGACCTAAAGGAGGAAACTAGTTATCAGAGCAGGTTACATTAAATGGAAGTAATATTGTGTATACTCTTATGACTGGGTTCCAGTTCTGAATCAAGATGAACTATACCTGTAATTGGACCATGAAAACAGAATACATCTTAACATACTGCACATTATAGAAGTCTCCAAAATTAAGTGCAGCAACCTGTAAACATCAAAACAACAAATATGAGCCCAAATTTCTCAAGAAGTAAAATATACAGATCTTCAATGTCAGTACATTCTACCTCAGTCAAACACTGGAGTGTGAGATTCCTATATGATGGCATGGGAAAAAACTTGAGGAGCGTTTCCAGCTGTAATACAGTATCATCATGAGAAAAAGAAAACATAAATCCGGAAACAGAACAATCCCACTACTATAATACTAACAGCCATGCATGATTATTCTATGCATACCAATGGAGATTCGAAAATGTAGCCCAAGGGAATCCAGGAAAGAAAAGCATGCAATGTGGATAGTGTTGCTCGAATAAGTTCAGTTCTTTGAGAGGCTGACAGTACATACAAACATAACTCATGGATGAGTTGAAATTCACTGTCAAAACAAAAGCAAATTATTAGCAAGGAAAATGATGAGTATCAATTATGTGAGAACGATATTGACTGCCATAATACAAAAATTTCTATACTTAAATTCTCAAAAGAAAATTCTATACCTGTTTAGGGATTGTTTGAGTTCTTTGATCTTCTGTTGAGTCATTTCTCCCCGAGAAAAGTCAAAAACTTCCTCACTTAGAAGCTGAAAAACAAAATGTTACTACACACACCCAAAACAAGTATATTTGGAAATGAGTACAAAAGCAAACTTACTTTCAAAATAGCCATACAATTCTCACAAATTGTTTCACTAGTTTTTGCAGCTGCAACAAGGTCAGGTATAAAGCTTTGCCATCTAGCTGGCCATTCATGCTTCAAAATCTGTAGCACCATAAAAGCTATATTCATCTAACTTGCAATTCTCAACTTGACAGAAAAACTAACAAAAGGTCAAGCCAAAATCAAACAACAAAGAAAAAGTTCTTCAAAAGAATAACCAGAAATAATGTTGTCTAAGTAGTGGCAAAGAGGAAAACATTGAATTAATTACCCCAGCTAGAGTATCATCATTTTCAACAAAACTATAGCAATTACAAATCCATAATCCAGATAGAAATAACTTAAATAAAGATTTTGGACTTGCAAATTAGCAAGAACAAAAAGCTATACCTGAACTAAAATAACATTTAGCTTGTTCACATAAAGCCTTTCCATTCGAAAAGAGGCCTCATTACTTGAAAGCTGTACAAGAAACTAGAATTTTATATACCAACAACATATCTGAAAGATTCAGTGAATTACATAAATAACATTTGAACTCCTGTCATCCATATCTCCAAGGCATGCATACCTGAACAATTAATTCAGAGATATAATTTTTCATTCCATCTCGCTGCTCAACAGGCAAGGCATTCCATCTGTACTTTATAACAGTTTCTAGAACCTTCAAAAATGGATGGGAAAAACCACATGAGTGCAGACAGCCTATTAATTGATCATCCAAACCACAAGACCATTAACAAGCTAAATGAAACAGCAAACTACTTCACCTCAGACCACAACCCCTAGAAGTTAAACTCTGGCCCTCTCAAAAGCAGGATAAACAGATGCAGAACAGCATAATGTCTATACCGAAATAGAATAGGTAAGATCCCTCAACCATAAGCTTTAATTTGTTGGGATAGCAAGCAGCAAAAAATTAAACTACAAAATCCGGATTACACTGGGGTTGCAGGCAATTGCGGCAACTGCAAACAATGAGGGTGCAATTACAGGAAATGTGGGAGCAATTGCAGCAAATCATGGTAACAATCTGGACCAAAATTGCAATATTGCAGCCACAATTCCAAATCTTGGGGACCAGTTACTGGTCAAGTGAATGGTGAGAGCACGGGCAATTTTTGTCATTTTACATCATAATAAGTTTTCCTTACTATAAAGGAATTTCAAATATGGTACATTGTCCTAATCTATTTAGAACTTAAGCCTATTAAGAATAAAGGATCCAATATTGGACTAGGATTCAATTCTATTTTGAAAATCTTAGTTCTAAATCCCTTTATTACCGGGTCTGTTTGTTTCCATTTTTATTTTTATTTTTTGTTTTGTTTTTCAAATTCAGTAAAACTAAACCTGTTTATTTGAGTTTATAGTCTTTGTTTTTAGTTTTGGTTTCTTCCAATTTTCATAAATTATGAAAATCATAAAGAGTAGCTTTTGTTTCCAGTTTCTGTTTTTTATAATATGATTTACTATTAACTAAATATATATTATTTAATTATTTAATATTAATTATTAATAAGAATTATAAATAATTTAATCTAATAACTTAATTCGATTTTTATAATTAATTTAAATATTAAAAATAAAATAATTTTAATGTAATAATTATTAACAAATATAATTTAAATTTAAAATATTTTCAAAATGAATAAATTTTAAATAAGATTTGCCTTAATAATTAAAAATAAATTTTAATTTATAAATAAAATTTTAATTATTTTAATCATTTATTTTAATGAAATATAACAATTTTCACTGATAATTTTCAATAAATACTATATAAAAGATTAAGATATATTTTATTTTATTTATTTATTTATAAAAATAATTTATTTTTAAATTTTATATAATATATAATTATTACATATTAACAACCAAATAGACTTTTGTTTTTATTTGGAAAGAAAAGGAAATTGAAAACTACAACAAAAATAGAAGTGAACTCAAACGGCCCCTAAGATTAGGATTCGAATAATTCATCTATTTACGTGTATTCAACTCTTCAATCAAAGCACAATTGATTTTCTCGGCAAATTTTGAGTTTTCAAAGTAGAAGGTGTGATGCTTTCTTCTCAGAGTAAATCTTAGACCCTAAGAATAATTCCTAATTTCATTACCCCAGAAATCATCTGTAGAACCACCCATTTATTTTTCTTCTTTACTAAAATTCCATCCTGAGTTTTCCACAGCCAATACTATTATTTCAGACTTGAAATTTGAACTCTAGCAAATTCATTCAAAATTTTCAATTTCCATGAGTTTAATTGGCTAGTTGACATATCTTCGATTGTCCCAGATCATAAAATCTAATAACTAAAACGTAATATCCTTTCTCCTTCAAGAAAAAATATCAGGCCCTCCAAAGACCAACCCAATGGCAGAGAATGTGAAAACTTCTAGAGGTCCCATTAAGATGGCTTATAGTATATTGTGTGAAGATATTATGCGAAGAAGGACAAGTGGGTAAGCCTATAAAATAAATAGCATTTCTTGTGACTAAAGTGGCAAACGCAAGTGCTACCCAAATACACAGTGATATAAACACATCATCCTCGTGCATTAAAAGAATCCATTAGAATTTACATTTATCATTGCTCCATAGCATCCATTATGGTGTCTCAATTAGACCTGCCAATTACGAAACTCTCCTTTTGTTTAATGCTAGAGTCAAACAAGAATTTCATATTTAAACTTCAACAAATATTACCCGGGTAAAAATATCAAATTCCTATTCTTGGAGTCATGATGGAATGTCATCCACTGGTTTCAGAAATCAGTCTTTAGAGTTCCAAGTGAAATTCCTTCTATTAAAGTGCCATGGACAGAACTTTAACTAACCTGCAAGGCAAAGAATTTGGTATTCAGGCTCGTTGTATTCTGCAAAATGTGCACAACTTGCAGCCACATATCTGGATTGCTTTGTAAATCTTGCAAAATACGATCTGCAGCTGCTCTCTATACAGAAATAAGAAAACAGAGCAAAGTCAGAAATAGGTCAAAAGATTAAAAGAAACCGAAGAAAGAAAGGAAAGCAGCCCTCATGCAAAAAATTAACTCCTGTAACTTTCAGCCATCATGTATAAAGATCAAGACCCCAACTCTAGCCGGAGATGGATTTGTTCACCAATTGAATTGAACTAGAAGCAGGAAAGCAACTCTTACCCAAATACTCTAATAAGTCCTCCATACATCAGTACTCAGTTTGACAGAATTTTCAAACTAAATAAAAATTGAGTGGGGTTGGATATCGGGGAGGACTTCTAGACGTATCTTTTGAGGTATTACATAACAAATAGAGAATGCAAGCCAGCAAATAAACGTATTTTGATAATTCTCCCAACGTAAAACAAGTAGTAGAGGAGAAACTAAAATGCAACAATCTTACACATTCGAAGAAGAAAGAATAACGGAACTGAAAACAACGCTCATAACCCTGCAGCTATAAAGCCTTCAATTACGTAACAATAGTATGGAACCGCAACAAACACGAGCCCGTGATTTTTAGAACTTCTGAGGTATTGGAATCCAATCATAACTTCCACACAACATCGGGAAGAAGCAAAACAAGTCGAACCAAAGACTTGGAACAGAAATACTGAAAGCAAAACAGGGATTTCCTTCACAAGCAAAGAAGAAAAGGAGAGAGAAAAAGGTTAACCTCAGCCTTGGATCCGGTGCCATAGAAGGCAGCGACAGTAGCATCGAGTAAGGGAACGTCAATCGGCTGGCTTAAATCCCTAAGCTTCTCGGCAGCCACAGCCAAGGAAGCCATTTTGAATCAGTTAACAAAGCAACCTCTGAGCTACTAACAAAAGAAAATCCCTAACACTGAGACCTAAGAGAGAGAAACTGCAAACAGCGGAAATTTCTAAAGAAATAAAAAAAAGCAAAAGGAAGGAAAGGGTTTGAGCCGTTTTTTTGGGTTATCTATTAAGAAATAACATGAAGGCTTAGGGAGAGAGAGAAAGGAAGATAACCATTTTATTTTATAGAAGCGTGACACATAACGCTAGGAAAGAGAAAGACCCGACGCGACTGCTTGAAATTTAAGCAGAGCGAGGGAGAGTTTTTAAGAGTAAGACAGTGAAAACTGCGAGACTTCCAAACCGGTGCGTCTAGGGGTTCCATTTCCATTTTATAGTTCGCCGTTAACTTTTGTTCTGTTTCTTTTGTTTTTGAACATCTATTTACGAGAATTGATATGTTAATTTTCTTCCTATTTTTTATGTAAACGTTACCTTAGAGAGTTTGAACAAGTGAAACTCTTTCACCGTAACATCCTCAAAAAGTTATTTGACCTATTGCATAATTTTACTTTGTATGATAGGTGAAATGTTACGTGATTGTCGTTTATTTGGTAGTCGAACAGTAATTAGTTTGGAAATATACTTGAAGTACCATGATCTTCAATATTTTTAAGTGAAATTTTGAAAACTTTTGATTAACCTAATAAATTCTGCTAGTCATTTATACTTGTCATTACTATAAAGAGATTAGAATGATAGATTAGTTATCTTACCTTAAATTTCAAATTTGTGAATAACTTTATTGATTTTGTTAAATTATAAAAATAAAATAAAATGAGTCTTGCTATATTTTTTGTAATTAGATCATTTTAAAAATTGTTCTTGTATTATTTTAAGTGAAATTAAATGTGAAACACTAAAAAAAGATTAAGGAGGATAGGTTAATTGAGAAGTATTGTAAATAAATATTTAATTAGTAAGTTAAGTCAAGTCATTTAAAATGTATAAATTTTAATATCTGTTGAATCTTTTGAACCTTAAAATTGCTAAAACCTTACTGATTATTTCTTGTATTTATCAGTTGTGTAATTAATCCTTATAAAATTTGCTACTTGAATAATGGTTGGTAAGTAATAGAATCTTATGGAGTTATTTTTACTTAATTGGTAACATAACTAAAGAAGTGGAGGACGAAGAGTGACAACAAATGTGCTATCTAATAATATGAGATTGGAAAGAAAGTTAAAGACCTTTATAAGTTCAATTAATTGGTGTCATTTTATGTTATAGATTTTTATTTTTATTTTTCAGTTTCTCTATATATATATATATATATATATGTAATATGCCTAACCTAATCTAATATGCGACCAGATGATAAAGTATTTATTAGTCCCAAATGACACGTAACGAGGGAGAAATTTGGAAAATTTTTGAATAAATTTAAATAAAATTATCTCTTTATCTCGTTCGAGATTCTACTATAATTTTTTCAACTTTACAAATTATCTCTTTATCTCGGATAGAAAAGAACCTTTGTAAAAATCTTTTTTTTTAAATCTGATAAGGTCTTCTAGACCTAACTTGTTCAAAACTTACTCTTTTTTATTGTTCAGCTTTATTACACCTCCTAGCTAGCTACAATACAATATGCTTCATGCTATTTTCTTTATCTTTCGATCTTTACTGCTTATACTTTTTGTTAGGAATTGAGATGATTATTGGGTCGTGTCTTCATCCCCTTGTCATCCAGAAGCCTCAGATTGTTCTCATTTTTCACTTTTGAGTCAGAATCATTATTTGAGTGCCTATAAAGAATTATAAATGATTTGGATTTTGGCCTATTGTCGGAGAATGATGTCTTCGTTAATTTTTAAGGTGATCTTCTCTCTTACAGCGCTAGATGTCTATTAAACTATCTTCCCCTTAGGAATTGGCAAAGGATAGATAGTGTAGGTTCCTTCACCTTTGCGCATGCTTGTGTTCAGATGCCACTTTGTCTTTTTCATAAAATTAAGGTCTACTACCAAAGACCGTCTCCTATACAATCACTCTGACACTAAAGTTACTATCTAGTTTATTGAATTACAAGGTCGCATGTAGCTTCTTCATATGCCTACGACCATATGTGACTTGAGTATGGTAGTTCATATGTTTACAGAAGTTTATTGTTTAGTTTTTTTTCGCACACCTATATATAAAAATTTTTACCCCATATTTATGTAGGGATGGAGAGGGACTTTATGTCATAATTTTTCTAAAAGTAAATTAAGATTGATCATACTTAGCAAAAGTGTGGAGCAGCAACATAATTCAAATCATAGTACATCATGTGCATTTTATGCAATGTGTTATTTTTATATAGTCGTGCTGTGCTTTTCAACAATTTACTGCATAATGTTAAAGAACCAGCCTCTAATATGATATAACTAAGGCGGCGTTTGGTTTGAGGGTTTGGGAATAAAGGAATGGAATAATTGTAAAAACTAGTGTTTGCTTTGGGGTTTTCAATTCCAAGGGAATGGATTTATTCTATTAAATTTAGGAATCTACTAAACCCACCAAGGGGGGTGGGTATCGAGTTTTTATTTCAATCTAAGTTTTATCACGTTTATTTTTTACCCTTTTATCCCCAGCCTTTGCCCTACCATCCTCTTTACTTCCGTATCGCCTCTCAATTCTTTACTAGGGATGTCAATAGGTCAGGCTGGGCTGGGCTCGGGTCGAGGACGGGCCACGAGTCGGCCAGTGGCCCGCGTGGGCTGGGCCAAGCCAGGATCGAGGGCCAGCCACGGGCTGGCCCTTGGTTCGGCTCACCGGTGGGCTGGCTAGCCCTTGGCCCGTCGGGCTAGGGGGGCCTGACCGGGTCGGGACGGCCCATTTATATAGGTGGGCCGCAGGCTGGGCTTTGGCCCGCGAGGGCCAACCACGTTCAACCTGTGACCCGGCCTGGCGGACCATGGTTTGCCGGTGGATCGGCCAATCCGGGCCAAAAACAAGCTGGGCTGAGCTCGACGGACTGGGCTGAAATTGTCATCCCTATTCCTTATGATCTCCCATCCTGCCTTATTGCGCCTCATCAACGAAGGAATTTTTTGTTCTGCGCCTCTATATGGGAATTGATTAATTTTTTTTCCTGTAACTTAAACATATAGAGATAGCCCCAATAAACATATAAAGGACAAATTATTTTCATTTTTATTGAGGGTAAAAATGGTATTATATTATCTTTCATTCTCATTAATGCAACAAACCAAACAATATTATTGGTATTAATACAGAAACCCAAGTTACAAACCAAACATCATTTTTTTATTTTTCATACCCATCCCCATCCCCTTCTACTATTATACCCATATCCATAGCCAACCCCGTGCTCAAACCAAACGCCTAGTAAAAGATTTCTTCACTTTAGTCAATTAATGTTCTAGGGTTCAAGATCACTTCATAAGGATGTTCAATGCTTTAAAACTCCTCTAAATATAGCGTAAGACTCATTAAAGTTCTATAAATAAGCTCACTAACCAATATGTGAAGTATTTATACCTATAGCAAACTTAAATAGTCAATACAATTTCAAAATATCATTAAAACTACTAGTTTTTGGATAATTTAGTTAAGTAAAGCTTCTATTCAATTAACTAATTCGTGCGAATGCATTGGGCCTAATTGCAAATAATCAGCCATAGTTTATCCTTGCTGGCAATAGGCTGGACATATCTTATTTTAGGCTTTAAAAAGCTAATTTATTTATGATTTTATTAGTTTATTTTCTTAATTCCAATGATAAACTAGGTTTTCCTAATTAGAGTATGATTAAGCTTTCTTAATTCCAAAAAGAGTGTAATTGTTTTCATAATTAGAGTAGGATTAAGTTTTCTTAATTCCAATAAGAGTATGGTTGTTTTCCTAATTAGAGTAGGATTAAGCTTTCTTAAGTCTAATATGTAATATCCTAGCTCGATAATTATACAGTGTAATGTGTTGTACATACATTTCATAAAGTATGTTCTATTTATGGTGTACTATAGTAATTTAAGCATTTAAATGTATTATTGAGGTTATAACCAAGATTATGGATAGACTAGAGATGGTTTTGGACTCGACCGGAAATTTCTCGAAAAATTTTTGAAAACTCCAAAAAGTTACGAAATGAGTTCGAACGAACTTTAAAAGTCCTTAAATGTGCTTTAAGGATTTAGGTAACACTTTTGAATAGAATTAAGATGATTTCGGTGAATAGTATTTATGGATGAATAGTAAATCCAGGTTAATAATGTTTTCACTTGAAAAGTGATTTTGGGGATCCATCCTTGAAAATTCGAAAAATACCCGAAATAAGTATTAGAGTTTAATGATACTGAAATGGATCGAAAATAAGCCCGATCAGATGAATTTTTGGAGTTTCAAAAATTTAGGGTTAAAATGCCCTTTTTGGAAAATAATGGGTATTAATGATTTTAAACCCATTCGAATTATTTTAAAAGCATCCAATCAGTTAATATTGATCCTAATTAGAGTATTTCATGATCAATTTGATGGTAAGATGGTTGCGAAATATTTTCGTGATTTAATTTGATTAGTTGATGAATTAAATTCAATAAAGGGCAATTTGGTCTTTTTACATGTCATTAAGGGTAATTTGGTCTTTCTACAAGAGGTGAGTGGATTAATGAGTCATTAAAAGAGGACCAATTGGAGAGTGACATGTGTAATGCACTAAAAGGTATAAAAGGGCCAAAGTAAGACAATTTGCTTTATTCTTTCAACATAAACGTGAGAGACCAAACAAAAGGAAGAAAAGAAGAGAGAAGAGGGGACATTATGCCAAGGAGGGAGAAGAAGAGTGCAGCTACTTTTTTCATGGTTTTGGAGCATAAATTGGAGAGATCTTGATCAAGTGGAAGTACTCATCAAATGCCTAAGAGATTGGAAGATAAATTGGTAAGTTTTCCTAACCTAAATTTTTATTGTTGGGGCTTTTGAGTGATATAGATTCATGTAAGATAAGTGATGATTTTTACTTGCCTTAGAGTAGATAATAAGTTTGTAAGCATTTAAGGATTGAATATGACAAGAGAAAGAGTTATGTTTAGTGAAATTTTATCTTTGGTTCTTAGTTCACTTGAACTAGCCCAATTGTTTTGACCATAACTTGACCTACAGACCTCCAAATTGGGTGATTCCAATTCGAGCTAAAACCTAAGACATAGTAATAAAAATCTCTAGAAGAGCCCTAGACCCAATTCTAGCTAAATGATATTGAAAATTGAGATTGATTATGGTAACCTGATATTGTCCCTGTGTTGAAGCAACTTGTGATATTTGATACATGTTTCATGATTTACAAGTTGAAATGACATGATTTTTAATGCTATGGAAACTAGAGACATAGGGGAACAAATGTCTAGAAGACTTTAATACATAATTTGAATGTTTGATATGTGAAAATTAAGGAACAAATGGAGGTATGGATTCTAGACATGGGTCATAACCGTGACTCATTATGCATGATTGTGATATGGTGAATTAAATTAGGTGAGACTGTGTTTTGAAGAAATTGGTAAGTTAAAATGGGTAAAATATGGTATTTAAGTGACTTTTGAAGTTATATTTAAAAATGAAAAACAATAGCTTAGTTTACGAAAGTAAACAGAAATATGTTTAGCATACATGTTACGTGATTAAATACTAATCTTGAATTGGGTTAAACCGAACTATAATTTTAATGTCTTATTTCCAAATTTAGAAATAAATGCCTAAGCAAAATGCATTTTGTGTAGGAGAGGCACTGAACGTGTGAGAGTGCTTGGCGATAAGATTGCAAAACAGTGAGTGTATTTTCATTATTTTATATGACTAAATTATTTGTAAAAGAATTAATGACACATGAGTGTTCTTTAAATTGATCTTATGCAAATGGTTTCTATTTATGGAGACTAGCAAGTTACGAGTGTACTTTATGAGTTTATGCAAATGAAATGAATACTTATGTTAAGTTTTATGCAAATGATATTTTACAATTGAACATTGCTAGCATAAGTGTATACTTTGGCAATATATAAGTTTTAATTTAAAAGTTAAAATTTATATGATTAGGAGTTACATTGAAATAGTTCAATTATGAATCCTCACATACTTGATTTAGAAAATAAGATGAGTCGTAAATGTAAAAGTTGTTTTTACCTATGGTACATCGCTAGGCTTTATATTTGTTATTATACCAATATATTTATGGCTGTTAACTTATTACGGGTAAGTGATGTAGAAATAGCTCTGTAAATAGTGGTTAACTAGTCATAGCTAAGCGATATAGAACCAGCTCCGTGACTTGTTTTGGGTAAGCGATGTAGAATTAGCTCCATAACTACTAGTCTATAGTGGTTAACCTATTACGGGTAAGTGATACAGAACCAACTCCGTAATTAGTGGTTAACCAGTCACAAGTAAGTGATACAGAACTAGCTCCGTGACCTTATGCCTAAGGATACCATAATGTAAGGAAGTTTTTGGTGGGCTATATCGTAGAAGAAGTTAATGACAATAAACAATAATGCCGCCACTATTCATTTTTAAAAGTAATTTGAGAGGCACTGTATGGTACCAATTCTATTTGTTGGCTTATTTTCAGTATAAAAATTTCCAGAAAACTTATTGTCTCCACTATTTATTGATTAAGGAAAAAGGAAAAAAGAAAAAAGAAAATGGAAACTCTTATATTATGAGTTTAATTTCAAAAGGGCATTTCGAAATAGTAATTTCTAGAAAATGAAGTTATGTTTTATAACATTTTATTGGATTACTAGATTTTATGATGCACGATGAATTGTTATGGCAATTATTTTACCATGAGCCTTATGATTATATGAGAATATTTCAGTTATATTGTTATAAAAAGTTAACTTTTAGTAAACAAATTACACTCACTGAGCTTATTTAGCTCACCCTTATTTTTATGTTTTTAAACAAACCACCCCAAGTATGCATATAGGTGCTGCAGTAATTGGTACTCTACCCAGGATTAGTTGTACCGTCAAGTGTTGCTGTGTGTCATTTTGATATGTACATTTATGTAAAAAATTGATGTTTATAAAGGCTCTTAAATGAAATGCATGAACATGTGTTAGCTTTTAAAGTTTATTGTATTAATTATTTAGAATTATTTGATTGGGGTGGCTTTTGAGTAGACTTGAAGTCCAAAATTTGTAGTTGAGAAATTGGTGTAAGTATATAAGTGTTTTGAAATTTTACAGTGCTTTTGAAAATTTTGGGAATACCAAAATGCAGTCATTGTGCTGCATAAATTTTTAATAAAATGCTTTTTAAAAAATCCCATTATTTTCCACACTTTTAACTTTTAAAATATAAAAGATTTTTAACAGTTGAACGACTTAGCTTTGGGAGAACTCTTCGGTTGAGTTAGATATCGATTGGAGGGTTACCGTGGGGTCACCGTGAGGGCTCCACTAAGGTTTCAGAAGGGAAATTCCAGGATGGGTCCTTTTATAATAAAAGTGTGGTTGTTTTCCTAATTTGAGTGGGATTATGCTTTGTTATTTCTAAGCCTATATAAAGGCATTAGAGCATGTAATTTTCGTAAGATTTTACAATAGTATTTGTGTGATTCAGCTAAAAAAATTGTGCATTTCCTCCTCTTTTTGGTGTTGTTCCTTTAGAGAATTAATTGGGCTAATCATTGAACTTGGTGGTTCTCCTTTACGGTTCAAATATTGGTTCTTTATCTTTTAATTGCTTTATTTTTTAAAGTTTTGATTATTCAAAGAAAAAAACTCAAAAAATCCGGTTCTTTAAACAAGATTCTTTTAGGATTGTGCAAGATCTAATCTTTATTTTTTCACACATATCAAAGTGATGTCAAAGCAAAGGATCAAGGTTTTCCTAAGCCTTGACAGTCCAAAAATGAGCAAGAAGCATGGGAAAATCAAGCTTTTTCTATTAGACAAGATTGGTGGTGACAACTTCAAGTAGAAGATGGAAAACTTGATGATAAAGCTACTTAAAAAGGTTACACTTTGTTTGGATCATCGTGAAATAGGGTTTAAAGTGCAAAAAGATAACGTGGAAAGCTTATTGCGAGCTGCATTGAAAGATAATGAAGTGTGGGTTGAAGTTTGATGATAGAAGCTCTCGTCATGATTAAGAAGCATCCCAAAAAGAACTAAAGTTCCAAGAAGTTTCCATGAAGATGGGAAAAGGTGCCTAAGACATGGTCCTTTTGTTGAGGATTCAAGAGCAGATCAAGAAGGTAGTGAAAATTGTAGGAGGAGGTCAAAAATCCATCATGAACACATGCAATCTCCTCCTAGGCCTCCAAGACATGATGACAAGGTTTGGGAGAGGCGTTTTGAGATAGATTTAAAAGAGGATGATGGCCAAAGTGAGGAAGACGAGTGGTGTGCAGAGTTGGGGGTGGCGCGTGTGAACAATGATTTACATGAAGATTAAAGCTTGAAGTTGGAACGTAAAAATCTGGAGGATTGATAAATTTGATCATGAGATCACTATTGATTGGATTAGACATATGGATCGAATCTTTGAGTTTAAAAGATGGTCAGATCGTGATTGTTATTAATATGCCACCCTTAAACTCACCACTATGTTATGGATTGAAACTTTGAAAAATGTGATTTATAAGAGAGAGGGGCATAAGATTTCGAATTTGGTTAAGGGTGAAACGTGAAATTCAATCCAAATTTGTGCCTGATAATTATCGTTAAGAGAATTATGTCAAGGAAATAACTTTGAAGCAAGTGGGATGCTCTGTGATGGATTATACCGAGCAATCTGAGAAGTTAGTGTTTTTGATAAGTATTAAAGAGGATCAAGATCAAAAGATGGTTCAATATCTCAAAGGATTAAACTTAAATATTAAAGATAAGGTTGAGTTATAACCTTATTTCTCCTTTAGTGAGTTATTTAAAACTGATATGGGAGCATTTCTTTTGTTGCGAGCGCTTCTTAATGTGAACAAGACGTTTCCTTCTTTTCTTCTCTCTGCGTATGTATAGTACTCTAGTGCATGTTCTTTGTTGTCTTACTGAGATAACTTACATAAAATAGGTCTGAAGTTAATATTTACTTCTAATCTTTTAATGGCCAGTTTCATAGAACTTCTGGTTTGGTGAAAGAAAGGCCGTGAAGATGATTTATAATTAGTTTGTACTTGGTATAAACGAAATCTGATCCTATAAATGTATGTGCTTTGAAGTTAGTGATATACTTTTTAAGCAGTTTCATGATTCCTTCCTCAGAGGCACTTCAATTATGTCTACGTTGAAGTGCATGTCTACTCTCAGAAGGGCACAATTTCATATCCCTTTACTCCTTCATTCGGCAAGGCGACCCACTCTCACCTTATCTATTTGTTTTGTGCATAGAAAGGCTCGATCACCTTATATCATATAAGGTGGCACACGGGCATTGGAAACCGCTAAAACGGAGTCCTACAGGGCCTCCTATATCCCATCTCTTCTTTGCCGATGATCTCATTCTGTTTGCCGAAGCAACGACAGTTCAGACGCAGGTGATTTCAAGAACTTTGGAGTCCTTTTACAAGGCGTCAGGTCAAAAAGTTAGTAATGCTAAAATTAGGATTTTTTTCTCCAAGAACGTACCTCGAGCCAAAGCGCGTCAACTTAGTCAATTCCTTCAAATTCCATGTACAAATAATCTTGGAAAATACTTAGGAGTTCCATTGATTCACGAGCGTACAACGAGAAATACTTATCAATACATTCTCGATAAGGCACACCAGAAACTAGCGAGATGGAGGGCCCGAGTTTTGTCTCTTGCAGGGCGGGTTACCTTAACCCACTCTATAATCTTGTCCTTACCAACCTACACGATGCAGATAGTGCAAATCCCAAGGCAACTATGCAATGATTTGGAGAAATTAATGAGGGATTTTATATGGGGATCAACAGACGTACAGCGAAAATTGCATTTAGTCAACCGGTAGGTAGTGTGTCAGCCAAAAAAAGCATAGGACTTGGTATTAAACACATTCGTTCCTCCAATGATGCATTACTCATAAAGTTAAGATGGGAGTTGATTACTAAGTCTACAGCCTTTTGGGTCCAGATCCTCAGAGCCAAATATCGGGTAGATGCACATCACATCCCATACACGATAGATACGACAGGGGTTTCAGTAACTTGGCAGGGGATCTCAGCTATATGGCGTTTTGTACGCCAAGGATTAAAATGGAAACTGGGAAATGGCAGCGAATTTTCTTCTGGCTGGATAGTTGGGCAGATGATTGGGGCCCACTAATTTGTTTAGCGACTACTCAACTTCCAGATAGCATACTATACGCTACAGTTTTGGATTATACCAATGACATCAGCTCCTGGCAGTGGAACCTATTCCAACAATACCTCCCTTCCACAGCTTGTATGGCTATTGCGGCAATCCGTCCTAATGTATTAGGCAGGGGGAGGATTGAGTGCTGTAGGGACCCACAACCCATGGAGGTTTCACAGTGGCGTCCGCTTATGCCCTCATTGAAAATAATCCCCCGGACGATCCAAACAAGTTATGGGACTTAATCTGGAAATAGGCTGGGCCCCAGAGAATTCGGTCTTTTCTTTGATCATTGGCTAAGTGGAAACTGCTGACTAACCAACAGCACATGGCTCACCACATCTCAGTGGATAGCAGTTGTCAAGTCTGTGGGCAAGAAGAGTCCACTTTGCATGCCATAAGGGATTGTCCCAGAGTGAAATCCTTTTGGAATCAATTTCTTACCGCAATGGTAGATACGATGTTTTTTCAATAGCCTGAGGGGATGTGGGTGTAGTCTCACCTGATGAAGCAGTTCCAAATTAATCAGATAGCGTGGTCTACTATTTATGGAGTCGCTTGTTGGTTTGTCTGGCAATGGCGTAATAGATGTCTCTTTGAGGAGGGTTTTGTCTGGCCGGAGGTAAGTTCTAATATCATAATGGATTACGTTGATTGGGTCTAACGGGCAAGAGTAATGGAAAACCGTGTGTTTAGGACTCAGGGAGTACTTTTGGGTAATTTAGTTGGATGGACCAAATAGCCGGAGGGCTGGGTCAAATTAAATACAGACGGTGCGTTTAAACAAGGTCCAAATCGGGTCACTGCTAGAGGTTTAATTCGGAATCGCCAAGGACAGTGGTGTGGAGGTTTCCAACAGAATATTGGAGAGGGTTTGGTATTGATTGCAGAACTCTGGGGCATTCATTCGGGCCTCACACTAGCATGGGAGCTCGTCTATAGACGTGTGATCATCGAAGTGGATTCTTTAGAGGTTATTAACATTCTCTCTTCTTGTTCCAACTTAGTTCTTTCTGAGGAAAATTATTTGATCGCAGGTATACGTGCGTTACTCCATCGGGTATGGGAGGTGCAATTGCAACATATCTACCGCGAAGGAAACCAGTATGCAGATAGCATGGCTTCGCTCGTTTGGCTCTCAAGCCCAGGATTGCATATTCTTTAGGAGCCTCTGAGAGTCACTATGGAACTTATACACGATATGCAAAGAGCTTTCTATCACCGAACACTACGATAGTAGTGTTTTGTTTTGAATTTGTTTTTTTCCTTGTAATAAAAAAAAGAAAATGGGATGTTCTGTCATCGACAATGGATAGT
>JANQAP020000172.1:4350847-4368489 GCA_026874005.2 Erythroxylum coriaceum
AGAAGATTGTGGGATTGAGGAAGTATATATATATATATATTACTTGAACAAGTATGTACTTGAGATAGTACAATGAGCCCATCCTGGGACTAGACAAATTGTGACTTCATCAATCCCACAATCTTCTCAGTGGACGTTTGCATTACCCTATACAACATATAAGACTACTTACTATAATTATATCTTGTCAAGGATTTCTCTTCATTCCTCCAAATGTCAAAAGTTTTAATGACCAAATATTTTCATATCTTATATATTGATATATATTTTCATATCTTATATATTGATGTATAATGTAAACAAATTCTTTCTACAAAAAATTCCATGATTTGTAGGTATAACATATATTAGGCAAAAGTTCATTAGCAATTTAACTATTTAATAGATTGCTTTTATAAAATTATAAAAACATCAAATAATAGCTCTTTTACTTTAGAAGCTTAAAACCTCATAACAATAAGAATCTTTCCAGAAAGAAAAAAAAATGAAGATGAACTAAATATGACGTATGGAAAGTATTCATACAAAAAGAAAACTCGACAAAAAAATATGAGTTAATTTAAAGTGTTTATATTAAAATCCAAATGAACACACCTATGTTTCTCCTAAAAAGTACTACAAAAAGATGTGAGCGGAGAGCAAAATAAGAGAGTAGACTTTCATTTTTTCATCTATTTTAAGGTTCGAGACTATTTTGGGATAAACCCTAGACACAACCCTAAGACCTTAATACACTATATAAGAACATGAAACACAATATGAGGTAGCAACCAACATAAAGAAGTGGATCAAATATGGTGAAATCAAGAAGAGCTCCAGGAATTCCAGCTTTCCAGATCAACGCTCCAATGGAGTTTTTCTTCTTTTCCTTTAGTTCTTTCATTATTCTTGACGTGTAATCTGAATTTTAAGATGTTAAACACGTCTATGGAGTTCTAAATTTCATATTATGATTTATTCTAGAATTATTTCGCAACTTTTTTCATTGTTGAATTCAATATATTTTTGGATGTTTGTGATGATTGTTCATGCATAAATTTGACAACAAATCACGAGAGTGAGTCAAAAGTCATCTTCTATTTAGTTTAAAGGGTCATGGTTTTAAAGTGGCATATCTTTCGTAATGTATTAAGTTGGTGAAAACCAATTTTGGATGTTCGTTTGGACAATATATGTTGAACAAGTTTTATATCTAATAATAAAACTCTCAATACACTGCAAGTATACAGATCATATCTTGTAGTATAAGAGGTTATCATTCTTACAAGGATTATGCAAGAGTTGCCATGAAATTAGCTTCTGTCTTGATCGTGACCCATTTAGTCTTGATCGTGGCCATGTTTGGGTTACTTTTGTCATGATCGTGACCCTGAGTCTTCCTCCAAGCTTTCTCCAAACTTCTCTGATCTTCTTTACCTGATCTCAAACACTAATAAACACATCAAATCCCAATAAGATGCTCTAAATCACATAACATTCAAAAACACAAAAACATAACCACATTAACACACTTCTAAACTTAAACATGCACAAATCATCTAATTAATAACTAAAAACATACTAAATTACCCCCTAAAACATGGTATAACCTATAGCTATCAGAAAAATTTCTTTAAGTTATATGATCTAGGATTTTTAAGAAATCACTTTATAAGTTCTATTTACTATAAAGGTTAGTATAGACTTTGGCATGAATAGAAAAAGGTGTTGTCAAGAAGTGTTTCTTTTTATTGTTCCATCACATTAAGGGTGTCCAATCTAAAGCTAAACTGGAAGAATAATTTTTGAGTGAGGTTACTACTAATAGATTTTAGGACTACATCATAAGGGCCCGATTCATCTATTCCCCAACCATTTCCAAAAATAAGAGCATCTCAAACCCTTCCATCTAATATGTGTATTATGTTGTCATATGTTCAATTTTAGGGAGAACTATATAACATGACTTAGTAACATCTCAAGATCTCTTTTAATTAAAGAGTCCCATAAAGGAAAAGTCTATGTAATCTTGACTTCTATTTGGCACATACTTATAATATATGGCATAACAAAGAATAGAAGTGATTTAGAGTGGAAATTTTCTTAAAAAATTAATAAGAATCCTATGAAAATATAGATCGATTCCATATATGACAGTTAGTTATTTCTCTATTATCCCTGAATTTAGCACTATGTTTTTATTGAACGTCATTAGGAAGGTTGATGATTATATAAGCTCACTAGTATTCATGAAAACCAAGTTTATGTTAATATAGGTCTAACAGTCAAAGCAAACACTATAACCCCAATAACATCTTAAATAATAATAGAAATGATCTACATAACAATGGAACACGTTAAAAATCAACAATTCAAACTTAATGATCTACTTAAGAAACTACAAAGGTGATTTGAAAAATACAAGTAGAATTAAAGAAGATAAAGATATTAGTGACAAAAAGTCTGAGGCTACACAACCAAGTCCACCTTATAGGCACGATGATTTATTAATATGCCATAAAAACAACAATATCAACTCAGTGAAAATCTTGCAGATATGTTAAGTCTGGGGAGCTTTAGTAGTATGCAACCTTTCCCCTAACTAGTTGATAAATTTGCCATGCTAGTTGATAATTTCCCATAATGATTGACCTATATATTGATAAGTATGCTTATAAAATTCTGGTAGAAAATTTTCTCTTTCAAGAGGTATCGGTCGACCATATACATAAATTGGTTAACCAATATACCTAAAAAACCATAAAGTTAAGAGATTTATGAAAACTATAGATAAAAGTGGGATATCAAATTTTCATAAACTTTAAATTCATTCAAGTGAAGGATAAAAGCTAAAACCAAAAAAAGATCAATATATAACAAGTCTACAAGTATAAATGTAATTTTTAGACTTCTTAGTTGATGATTTTAATATTTTAGGGGTTTTTAATGCATAAGTATATCTTCATTTAAAATTTCAAAAATATTTTCAAATTTTAAAAGGAATTAAGGTTTGATATCAAATAAAACCTCTCAATCTTTAAAACACTCTGGAATAATCCTTTTAGGAAACGTTTAAGTCAAAATTTTACTAATAGAATGAGTTTAATAGTTTGAAAAACTTGAAAAACCTTTACAAATGTGTTTTTTGATACATTATTAACTAATATAGGTTACTAGTTAACCAACTTTAGTATTTTTAGAATATTTTCCAACCAATGTGTGTGCATGGTTGAACAATTTCTTTTTAGAGAAAGAAAGTTTTACATCGCGACTTTCTGACAATACAATTTGATAGATTGGTTAGCCAATATGTTTGTAAAATTATCCAATGTGGTTTACAGCCACCTTTGGTTCCATTATCTCCCTCTATTTTATGATGAACAAAAATTGTGATATTAGAAAATTAATAATGAACATGGTCATTTAAGCATAGACAATTTTCTATATTAGGGTAATATGAACAATTAAATTTACCTTAATCCATACATCATGAAAACTATTAATTTATAAATATTAGGAACTAATCATTTATTATTCAAGCTCAAATATAGTCAAGAAAAATATGAGAAAAAAATCACAACATATATGGAAATAAATATATATTGTAATTTCTCTTGTATCAATGTTAAGAATAAGTATAATGAACAAAATCATAAAATAAAGATCCTAGAAACTAAGAATGAGAGCAAAAGAAATGTTTTGATAATTTTTCTTGGTTTTGTTTAAATGAATGATATTGTGTATAATAAGATCGCCAAGATGAATAGTTTCACCTAACACTAGAGTGGAAAGGAAATAAAGGTCATCATATCATAGAAAGGTGAAGTTTTAATGTATATGTAATGTACATATATTTTACTTATTTATTTGATTTTTTAAGTAATTTTGGATATGTTTTCTGGTATTGATCTTAGCTAATGATTCAAGTGTTTTACAAGGAAAATAAGAAGAAAATTCATCTTTGGATATAGATGCTATCAACTATAAGCAAGTTGTAGCTTGTGTCCCTCTCTAGATAAAAGAGGATGGTAAAAATATAAGACATCGTTTGGTACATAGTGATATACTAGGGACTGTTCCTCTTTAAAAAATTTAAGTGAAGATATAATTTGGTAAATGAACAAGTCAGAGGTCATGTCATATGATAGAAGAGATATAAAGGAATACATAACCTCGAACATGGGCATGTCAGTACCCATTTTGCTCTCTGGAAAGATTTTTGTAGATGCACTACTAGACATGAACTGGGATACAATTGTGTCTCAAACCACTTCCACGAAGGAATACCTATATCAAGGACTTTCAAAAATCTAATTCTAGAGCCTAATTTTTATTTCTTTTAGTTGTTTTTAAGTTTCAATTAGGTTAATAGCCATTAGAGAAGAGAGAATAACACCAAAACATATCATGTCATTTGAAATCATTCCAAAGAATTTGATAAAACCTTTTTTATACTCTTGATTAGGCTTTTTCGTGAAATCTTTTCACTTTTAAAAAAAAAATCTAAATTATTCAACTATTTATTTTTATTTCAAAAATGATATATGGATAATTTTATTTGACATCTAGATAGAAGGAACCCTAGTTTATTTTTGTATGGATTTATTTCAGTATTTCTATAAATACGTACGTTTATGAAATATTTGAGTTGATCTTAATGATGGCTAGATACAGGTGAAAACATAAATGAGATCCTAATTTAAATTCAAATGTTTAAAAGAAAATGTTTGTAGATTTACTTAGGCACTAATATTAAGGATTAAATGTGATCCCAGTAATAGAATTTCATAGATCCTAGAAATAGAATCTCATAATTTTTGTAGCATTAAGGTGAAAGATTTTAGTAAATCTCATAGATTCAAGAGTGTTTTTAATTATTTTAATAAGACAGAAATATTAGTTAATCACTTTAAGTACAGTTGGTTTTAATCAAAATTTGACAACTCATTACATTAGGAGATTTTATACGTCTAAGTCAGACAATCTCTAAATGACTTAATTGTGGGTACAAGATGATACTAGGAGGGATTCGTATAATCAGGTTTATATTATCTTATTTCGATTTTTTCATTACTTTCTTGTGTTGATTCTATGTTAATATTAATTTATTTAGTATAATTTAAGTTTAGGTTAAACAATCATATACTTTGTTATTGACAAGATAATAATAAGAGAGTTAGACATATTACTTACTTTACCCTTATAGGAACAATACTTTACTTACACTACTATATAACAATAGGCCCATTTTCCTAGAGTTAAGAGTATTCTACTAGAGAAAATAGCAATCAAGTCTTCAACATCATTCTTGGGTATATTGGTAATATTAAAGAGACTTAATCATTATTAATCTAGTCATTTTATTCTTTTTCATTTAATATCTTTTTTATTTGCTTGTGTTATTTTGATTTAATTCAAGTTTTGCACAACTTACAATATAAGAAGAAGTACATCATTTGACCATTTCAAAGAAGATCCAAATGTAGAGAAAATGCTCCTTCGGATGCCCATGAATTAAGAAAATTCATCATAAAAATATTAATAACTTGATACAATGGGAGGAGAGAACATAACCATAAAGCCTCCCTTCAGCTTATATATTAGACCATGTATCACCTTTATTCTTTTCCAAGAGGAACACTAGTTGGCGCATAGTTGTGTTTAGTCAAAAGTGGTGTTTTGTCATATTTTGCCTTTAAATCAACTATGTCATTTCTCGAGCAACTTCTTACATATTTAACTAAAAAGAGACATGAAATAAATTAAACCAAGATAGTAAATATAGGAAAATACTAAAGAGAATATATGTATCTTTCAGTTTATTATTAGCCAAAAACTTTTCATAGGAATTCCTAAAACTTAATGCATTCTTGGCAATTTTAATTAGGGAACGGTATCAATTAATCAACTTGAGAATTTGTCATTATGACTTAAGAAAGTGAAATTTCATAAAGTGAGAATTTCTCTTAGTCAAGATTATAAAAACTCTAGGTTTATTAAATTATGACTGCAAAGATGATGTTAGGGTAGTTCTTATCTAAACATTACTTATATCTAAATTCTTTATTTCATTATTTACTTTGTTTTGTTCTTTTTTGTTTATCCACTTGTTTAGGTATTATTTTGTTTTGTTATTTAAATTCATCAAAATCAATATATTTATATTCTTTGACTAGCTAATAGTGAGAGAGTAACCATTATAGCTCCCTTATAAGATCAAAACTTTATTCATTACTAACTAAGAATCAATGATAGATGCACTTTCCTTGACTTTTAATATGATGACAATTGGATAATCTATAAGTCAAAGTCGAGATGCAAGGATTTGCTCGTTAGGTTCCCATACCATTGTCTACCAATATGGGTGAAAATCTATACATTTTACAATGGCCTACACTATATAAAAAAACGTATAGATGATGCAGTAGTCGAAGTGAACCTTGAATAATAATATGCCAGAAGCTAACTTAGAACTGATTGAAGATATGGCAATAAACAATTACCAGAGGCAATCAAGTAGGGAAAGGGCACATAAATCAATATTATACATAATATGGATATGTTTACATCATTGATAGCTCAGGGGGAGGCTTTAACTAGGAAAATTAATAGCTTAAGTTGATTAGTGAGACAAGTCCATGCATAGTGTTATAAGTTATAGGGGATAATATATCAATATCGAAAATCAAGTTAGAAATCTCTTTATAAGCTAACAGAACATATTGACTACTTGAAGAACTACCAACAACAAAAAGAAACCTCTTATAGTAATATGTACAATATGGGATATAGAAATCATCCAAACTTTGCTTGGAATAATCAAGTAAGTGATTTAAATTTAAGACTAAGTAACCATAATAGATTTTAACAAAGATAAATACCATAGAAAAAAAGCAAACCACCTTGGGCATTAGTCATTGAGAAACTAGTGACTTTTGTGAGGTTTGATCGGGTTAGATAAAGGTTAATCAATTGGTAACTTAAAAAAAAAATAGAGTTCAAAATTTGAAAATGAGGCAATTTCATCAACTTAAAAGGGCACGAATCCTTGACAAGAAAAAAAGAGATGAACTCAAATGAGCAGGGTGATGGTAATCATTATAAAGAGAGGAAATTAACTAATAGGGGATAAGGAGAAGATGAAGGTTGAAGGAGAAGATGGCATATTTAGTTTTATAGATGAGGAAATATCATTCTTTTTATTTTGATGATTAATGTTATGGTAATAATGTGTTAAGTACTAAAGTATATGATTATTTGGAGGAAACATCAGGTAACATGCACTAAGATATTGCATCATAGAAGAAAATGATGAGAAAGGATAAGATGATCAGGTGTCATATAGGGATGAGAAGGCATGGACAAGAGAAAGTTAAAATACTAATATCACAAGACCTTTATATGGCATCTACAAGTCTTTAAAGGAATAGGGCTATAAGTCTGTTGCCTAATGTCAAAACTCACACTAAGGAATCAATCGATCTAAATGATTGTAAACAATCACTTGTCTAAAGGTAACCCATACAAATTTTAATTTTTAAGAACATTAATATTTCATATAGTTTCTATAAGAATAAATAATTTAAATTTGTTTTTTTCCTTATATTTGCTTCAATAGGATTCTCAATCTTTTGATATCTTTAACTTCTGTCACCTTGAATAGTTTTTAGTGTTTTAGTAGTTGCTTTGTGTATTCTTTTTATATATTTTTTAGGTAAAAGGTAGGGAAGGATGAAGTATCGTTATAGACAAAATTGAAGAAGAGCATTGTAGAAAATATGGTTTAAAATTTTATCCCAAAGGAGAATATGGCTTAAAAAACTCTCATGTTCCAAACCATGTCCTAATTTGGAGTAGCCCAACATAAAACTAAGTCAGTTTAGATTTCGAAGTGTTCAAAATGGCTCAAAATGCATTGTTTTTAAAACTTTAAGAGTTTTGTAAAGAGGTCAAAAATTAAGGTCTAGAGAGAGAATGATGAAAATAGTTCTTCTCTCTTTTCTTTTTGGGATAGATAATACTTTATATATAGGAAAATAAAGGGTTAATATTTAATCTTGGAAAATTCAATAGTTGATATAATTTGACAATTTTTCAGTTTTTTAATAGTTGACCATATTGTTTTAATTTATCCATCAAGATCTATAGCCTTATTCAAATGGTTGTATGGTAATTATTTGCAACTTTATGGAATTCAATTATTTCAAATGGATGTTTAGGATTTTGCCACTTTCTTTATTGATGAAATATAATAGAGATGAATGATCCTATTGAATCTTGTCATATAGGAAGGGAAGAGAGACACAAAAATGTCTTTAAGAAGAAGCACATTTCCTGGACGATCAAATCTTTAAAATCAAGTTCTCAGTTAGTCCAACCGTTAGCAATAATTAGACAATGATGAATTAAATTGAAAACAATGAAAATAAAGTTGATTGGTTAATGGATATCTCATGCTAAAGATAAAAATGTTAAACAGCGAGGGATTTTCAACAACATTAGGACAATGAAAAATTTCCATAAAGGAAAATAAAATTTGATGGATATGACAAGAAAAAGATATTAAAAAACAATGAATGATATCCAACAACATTTTGACAAGGAAGAATTATTAGAAATGAAAATAAAATTGGTTAGATCATAGATGTGCTGTAAAATAAATGAAACTATTGAACGATGATAGATTGTTAGTGTTTACCTTTTTTCATATTTGTAAACTAGTGTATGAATTTTCTATTCTAATGAATGACTATAGAAAATTCATTAAAATAATTCCATAAGAAATACAATAACAGTAACAAAAGAGTAGGAAAAGAGAGAAAAAAAATCTATAATAGTAAAAATAATTTATAATCGTTCAGTAAAACAACCATTAGCCACATCCACTCTTCAAGCTCCATTTGGGAATTCATTATCTTTTTATTTCAACAGGTAGAGAGAAACCCTTTATCATGTGTAAAGAAGAACCCACCCTTAGAATCATTTTTTTTGGCCATAAATTAAGAGTAACCTTTTACAAATCTTGTTTAAGGTCAAGATGAAGCCTTACAATGTGTATTCCAAGCAATTTCTCCATTTACTACAATAGCATAGTCATATATAACTTAAAACCTCTATTTCTTACTCACATTGATGAACTAAGGCTCAATATATGTTATGTAATGCATATTTTCACTAAAATTCTCTCTCTAACCTCCCTAGCCTCTTTAACTTCTTAAAAATTCTCAAGTTTGCGAAAGGATCTTCTTATAATTCAATTATGGTGGTGAGTTAAGGAGTAATGGTATGATAGGAAAGACAAAAGAGGTAGATAAGAGCAAGGAAAAATCACCACCATTTTTAAAGCAACAAGAGAGTGATGATAAAGCCATAGGATGTTAAACTAACGTCTCAACAGTTAATATGGGATAGAATAAAGAGAACGATTAATATTCACCTTCACAAAGCAAGATGAGGGAAATGATCATAACAATGTTTCTTTTCTTTTGTCTTATGTAATTGATTTTTATTTTTTTCTCTATTTCTAGGTTTCCTAAATTATTATTTATTTCATTTTCTTCTTTTAGTACTATTTTTTATTGCTTTTTTCCTTTATAATGTTTATTTTTCTATATAAGTTATCTAACTTTCATGTTTCTTATGGACTTATATGCAATATCTATAAATGGGATTGAAGTAGTTTTTCTATTTCTTTATTTCTTCACTCTTTCTTCACATTCGTGTACTAGTTATTTTTTATATATGCTTTGTATTTTTCTACTAATGAACATGCATAATTTAAGAGTGGGGAAGGAATTTACATTAAGCCATAATTAAATAGGGAACATCATCCAAATGAACCTATCCAACTGCATTTAGTTGAGTAAGTTACAATTCAAAAGAATCAATAATAAATTAAGTTTATTAACATGATTCATTGTTTGTTTATTTTTTTATGATTAAATTTTACTAGGTTAATTAGGTATGATCACTTATAAGAATTTAATTTCAACTTGACTGAACAATATTGAGAATGATGTCTAAATTTAGTGATATACCATATATATATATATATATATATGTATGTATGTATGTCTAAATTTAGTGATATACCATATATATATATATATATATATATATGTATGTATGTATGTATGTATGTATGTATGTATGTATTCATATTAATTGTGAATTGATGTGAAAAATGAGAATAAAGTTTGAGAATTAATAAATTCTATTCCATTAGTTTTAATGTAAGTTATAATTCAAACTTATAAACAGTGTTAGTAGCCATTTAAAACTATTACCCAACTGAGTAACTAGAGGTATTCATGACAAGCTATTTACCATCAGATCAAAAGGTTGGGATGAAATTTCAAACAAACTCATCATGCTCCATAAAAATTTTCAACAACATATGAATTAGTTTATTTTCAATATGGTTTGTTAATTACTAACTGGTTTATAATTTTTATTGATTTTATGTTTATTTTATATAGAAGAATCAATTGTCTAAATTGAGTTAAAATTTGAAAGATTGTTAGGTTAAGTTTAAATTAAATTACAATTTAGCATAAGTATATAGAAATCTAGGTAGTTAATAAATAGTGAAATTAGGTGAATAATGATCACACTTGGCTATTTTTATGGGTCTATTTATTCTTCCAAGCATTAAAGCTCACTTAGGTTGATAGCTTTTTGAGATTGATTTGTTTGAAAACAAGAAAAAAATCTAAGTGTGGGAGAATTTTATATACATGTATTATGCATATATTTTAATTTGTATTTTTTTATATTTTCATCTGTTATTACCTTGATTTGATTGGTTTTATTTGATGTTTTATTTGTCACTTGAGAATGGGTTTGACCAATGAATGAAGAGTTTTACAAAGCAAAATGAGAAGAAAGTTAATCTTTGGTTGAACACTAATTTTAATATTATATGTTTATATTTTATCAAAATTCATATTATTCTTATAGATACCTTAGGTGAATATGAGTGTCAAATCTATAAGGACTACAAGTACTAATACTAACCATCTTTTTATATATAATGTAGAAAAACGGATGATTAAATTAAAAAGAAATAATTAAATGAACTAATATAAAGTACCAAACCCAAGCAGTGAAATAAAATTTGAAGCCACCAATAGATAAACAAGGCTTAGATTTAGAATCTCCTTAGAATCTTTCTATACTTATATTTATCTTGATTCAATGATTAACCCTAGTTCTTTAGGCTACTAGAAATTTCAAAGTTACAATTATATTCCCCCTCAAGAAATACTGCCTCTATCCTTAAAGTTGATTAATTGAAAATTCTTTCTGATCGAAGCCCTTGAAAATGCATTAACTCATTCTATGAATTCCTTTGATAGATTTGACTTTAATCCACAGGATTTATATTGTTCTATCTTTAGGATTTCATCTAAATCTTATCATTCATCTCACGATCTATTCATACATATGATTTATCAATCCCAATATATAAAATCTAAAATTGAATCAAAATTCTATCATAATCTAATTCAATCATAATAAGTTATCATGAATAGTTCACAATAAAACTTAAGCCTTTCTTTAAATCAAGAAGTTATTATGAACACAATAGTTTTAGAGTTTATCCCATTAAGATTTATATCTTAATTTAGTTCATGCTAAGATAAAAGAAGCCAATAACAATAAAAAAGAAAACATTCTCATAGATTCTTGAAATCTTAAATTTCTTTATTTAAATCTTAATGTAATCCCTCTTTGTCTTCAAAGTTGCTTTGTTCTTGTATCAGGACTTTATAATTCGACTCCTTATGACTACTTTGTATTCTCCTTTAGTTTAATTTCCAATAGCTCTTTTTTTATCCTTATCCCTAAAAACTCACTCTTATCCGATATGGACCTATGATAGGCTCATGTTTTTTACAACTATACAAATCATAATCTATGTAAACATCACTACCAATACAGGTGTATTACAAGGGACCACATTGTAACCATGTTAGCTTAGTAACTCCTCCGTCACTAATAAATGGTTATTTGATTATATTTATATACCCATATCTGATATGTTTTGCTTGTTATTTAATAATTTTATAGTATTTTTCATACTTAATTTGCTTAGAGTGTGTTTGTAGGTGATAATTACCTTCATGGACCAAAAAGAGAAGAATTTGGATGAAATTGTGGCATAAAATGAAGATTTGAAGCAAGTTGGAGATACAAGACTGTGTACAGTGAACGTATAAGTCTCTGTAAACTTGAGGAGATTTGAAAATATTTTTTTCAGTCATGTTTATTGTCCATGTAAATATCTGTGCCTATGTAAAATAAAAAATTCAGGTGTTTTTAGAGATACATGATCATCTACATGACCGTGTAAGTGACTGTGTATATTCCAGAAAATTAAGTTTTTACTATAAAAGGACGTTGTCAAAGGCAAATGAGAAATGAGGCAAGTTTAGAAGCATTTTTTAGTCATAAGAAACACAAAGAAGAGGAAGTTCTGAACAAAGGATGAGAAAAACATGAAGATTGCATCACAAGATTCGATAGAGAGCATCATTCAATCCAAATTGCTAGAAGATTCATTAGAGACAAAAGGGAGATTTAGAATATGATTTCTTTGTTTTTAATTTTTAATTTTGAAAAAATTTGTTATTGGTTTTGTTTCTTTTTTTTTCACTTTAAAGAAACATACTATCAAAATAGACCTGTTTATGAAACTTTTTATCTAGATGGGAATCAAGAAAATTCGAAGTTCAAAATATTGATAGATAAAGATCTCTTCTGGTTTGAAAAACCTCTTGCAACTATTCTTTTCGACTCTAAATGTTGGAATCGTCCATTTCGATATATAAAAAACAATCAATTTGAAAATGCTGTAAAAAAGGAGATGTCATAATTTTTTTTATACATGTCAAAGTGATGGCAAAGAAAGAATCTCTTTTACATATCCACCCATTTTATCAACTTTTTTGAAAATGATATTAAAAAATGTCCCTATTTAAAGTAGACAAAATTTCCTCTGACAAGTTGTATAATCATTGAAATTTTGATAATAACCAAAAAAATAAAAACCTATGTAATGAGTTTATAACTAGAGTCAAAACTCTAGATAATGGAAATTAAAAATTGAAAAAATCAAATAATATAGTAAATAAATAAAAAGATTAACATAAAAAATAAATAAACTAAGAGATAAGAAGAAATACGCCCTCCCCCTATATATTTTATACCCTCCCCTAGAAAAAGACTTGTAATACCTGCCCCATTGATAATTCCATCAAGCCCTCTCCTATCAGAAAAATGAGTCAATGCTGCTAATTTTCGTGTACTTCTAGTTAAAAATTTTGCATAAAAAGCATCTATGTAACCACGATTATAAGACCAATCATATATCCTATTTAGTACTTTGTCCAAAAGAATTTTTTTAGGTCCTTTTTGAACGACAAAATTGAAGAAGTTCCAATTTTGTAGTGATGAATAAACAGGCTTATATAAAGAAGATGCTATAATTATTCCGAAATAAACTATACTGATTGAAATGGTAAGGTTTGTTAAAAATTCATACCAATTTAGAGAATTATTTGTACTATTTGGATGCAAAAGATTTAAAGAAGGGTTTAACAGTTTGGACAATATATTCACATAAACCCTTTGTTGATTAAATAGATTAAAAGGAATTCCTATGTCTCCAATAAAAAAAAAGTACCAAAACAAACATATGAAATAACATAGTATTGTCCGATTCATGAGGATAGGAAAAAAATACTTTTAACGCCAAATGAATTAATAATCATAAAAGTTTGTTTCACATTTCTTTCATTACCATCAATTTGATATGTCTTCTTCCAAAAATAAGAAGCCCTTTTATTCTCATTATTATTCATTATCAAATTATTCATTGAACTAATATATCCAGAATATTAGTCCATTATTTGATTTCATATGATTGAGATTAAGAAATTCTTTTTGTGTAAATAGATCAACCATAAATGGAAGGAGTTACATGCAACCTTAGAGATAGGTCGACATAAATCCTTTATATTAGAGTCAAACCTAATAGTGCAATTCACGAATCAATAATTCAATCTTATAAGTTTTAACTAGAAAAAAGATTTCAGTTAATCAACTGAGGGTTAGTTATTAATAGTCATAAGAAAGATATTAACATAAGATAGAAATTTCTAAGGTCCAATAATCAATAATTTAATTACTTGATAAAGGGTTAGTATTTAAGACTTTTTAAGGGGATTCATCAACTAGGTACTATTTACTTGATATGGACTTTTCGTTAGTATTTTCCTTTTTTTGGGTTAATTATTGTGTCAATCTTATTTTAGTTGTTTAGTTTAAATTTTAAATTAAATTCACAACCTAATTCGACAGTTAGATAACAGAAAAATGGTCAATACTAGTACTTACAATCCTTGTGAGATCGACCTGTACTTACCAATGCTAGCTACAGCTACACCATGAACTTGCGGTCAAAACTGATAAATCTTTATAAGTAAAATATATTTTTGTCAACCAGTCATGCTTTCGCATGTTCATCTTAAGAACACAAGGTTGAAGTTGATGAATACAATATTATGTTTGGATTATATTCCTTCATATGGAAAGTTCTCTATGAACCATAATAAACTAGACCCTAAGTTAAGTTAACCATAGTAAACTAAGGACTAAGCTAAGCTAAAACATGGGGTCGTGCTTATCTGTATTTTAGATATGGTCTATGCTTAACCTGTATTCATCTAAATTAATACCAAAACTTCTCCAATTTAAGTTCAACTTACCTAATTTTTTTTCCTTATCATGGGAAGTCAAAACAAGGCCTAAAAATAAATATAAACCACAATAAGATCAAATTATACTAAAATAATTCAAAATGAAGCAAAATTATTTTTAAAACCATACTAAAAACATAATGTAATTAATACTTATCAAACATATTCTCAAACAGGAGTATTTTATAACTTTTGTCCTATTTAGATAAAAGAAAATAGTAAGAAGAACATATACAGCTTAGCATATGATCATGTGCCAGGATGTGTTCCTGTCTAATAACATAAAGTGAAGAATGACTTAGTGTATGGACAAGTCAAAGATTATGTCATATGATAAAAAAGATACAATGAAGAACACATCTTAAAACATGAATGTGTTATTTCTCATATTCCTCTTTAAAAAGATTATCCAGATGCAGCTGTAGATGCGCTTGAGACACATATGCTTTATCAATTTTTTATGTAAAGCTATTAGCTCTTGTTCAAATAAGAGGTAAAGCATATGCTTTATGTATTGGACAATTCACTTGAAGCCTAAATTTCATATGACAAACTCTTTATAATATAAGTACATGTGCTCCAAAAATTGGTCACCAATGTCGAAACTACCTTCGACAATAGGCTTTTATGTTTTTATAGATTTACCATTTGTAGAAGATAGTTAGAGGAGGTTGAAAGTAATTAACATCTAACAATTGTCCAAGAAGAAGACTTGACATTCTTGCAATATCAGTCAGGGACTTCGAATCAAAACTAATAGTCATTATTATATCGATTGTATTTCTTTGAGAAACAACTTTAGTGCAATCATATAGGTCAACTTGAAAGGAGGATTTAGAAGACTCTCCTTCATAAAAATAGAAAAGGAAATAAATATAGTTATAATTTGATTCCATTATACAAAATCATACATGAAATTTTCATCTCTATAACTCTTTGTAAATTCTTTTGAAATTTATAGATCCTTTTCCTCGTTTAAGAAACCTCTCCCTTCCTTCACTCCATTTAAAAAAGTAATTAGAACAAGTTTAGTCATATTTTCATAATCCAATTAACTTTTTTTTTATTATTGTCAAAGGTGAATACTCATTCTTTTTAACCAAATATATATGGATTGAATCACAATCTTATAACTTATAACAAAAATAAGAAATATTTCTCAGTCAATCCTTTTACCAAGAACTTTTCT
Source organism: Erythroxylum coriaceum (assembly GCA_026874005.2). Taxonomy (NCBI): domain Eukaryota; kingdom Viridiplantae; phylum Streptophyta; class Magnoliopsida; order Malpighiales; family Erythroxylaceae; genus Erythroxylum; species Erythroxylum coriaceum. The sequence goes on from JANQAP020000172.1 coordinate 4,366,778, forward strand.
TTTAAGTTTGAATTTGTTCATTTAAAATCTAAGCACTTCAACTTCAACTTCATTTTTATTTATATTAATTTTTAATTTTATTATACTATTTTCTTATTCTCTTCTATTATACTTTGAGTCCCATATGTTTGATTTGATCATATAGAATTGAACTCATTCTCTCATTAAGTGAAGGGTGTGCAAAATTAGATTAATCTTTTGATTAAAAGGAAGTATTATGTAGTCCTCATTTTTTTAATCAATATCTTATAGATATAACATTTGAATAAGTGAAAACCCATAAATATGTTTTTGAATGTGTGTGTTTTTGAGAAACTAAATGAGGATGTATTGATTGAATGAAGAAAATAGTCACAATTATACAAGGGAAAGTGCATTAAATGGGATAACATAATTATACACATAAAAACAACCATGAAAAGTACACTGAACGGATTACTCTAGAATTGCATCCATATTTGAGGAGTCTGGTTCTCATTCAACTTAGAACTTCTATATTTGTACTAATATATATTTCAAAAGGTAATTGTATAAGAGGATAATTAAATTTCATAATTAAGATACGCTTTTACAGTTTACTTTCGTCAAACTTTGTTAAAGTATGACGTATCTAATTATATGAACTAAAGTGATACTAAAACTAAATGTTTAAGGAAATTATGAACAAATGTTTATTTTATTATGTAGGGATAAGACTACATATTATTGGACCTCTTCAGATTTTGCGCATTAGCGAGACTTCAATTGGATGTTGATGATGACGATGATGAACAAATGTCTTTTCTATTGTATGTCCAACCTTTCAAATGAAGAGATGGGATTGGGCTTTATATGGGAAGTGCATAAGAAACAATCACAGGCATGAAGCTTAGAAGCAAAATTGGATTTCTAACTGGTAGATTGGATTTTAATCGCATTAAACGATTTGCAAGAATCCAACTCCTCTTTGAACTACTAAACCCAAAATAAACCATGAATTTATGACGGCATTGGCTTCCCAAAGGTAACTATAACCACTTGGTTTGGCTGTTCAACCAGAGATTCTACTAAAAGTACCAAAAACTCGGGAAAACTCATTAATCTTTACGATTTTGATTGTTTCCACTGTCACTTTAGGAGTTTTATCGTTTTCCGACAAGGTAAATCTACCAAGAAACTTATATGCAGAAATAGAGAAAGAGTGAAAGACCTCAAGCAAACATGGCTAAAGAATACTACAGCTTGATAGCTGAAGTTTAGACAGATTGGTTTTCACCATTTAAATAAGAGAAGTGGATTTCGTAATAGAAATATATAGTATCGGGTTTAAATACTAGTCAGTATCGACCGGAATTGTAAATACCAACTAAATATTAGCTAGTATCAGAAATTTTGAAAATATAACGATTAAATTGCAAAAATTTCAAAAATTTTTAAAATTTACCCATCTCACCTCTCTCTCCCCACCCCTTCCTTTTTTCAAAGCTTTTTAATTTGTTATTTAGTTAATTTTTTATTGTGATTTTTAATTTTTTAAAATAAAATAAATATTTTATTACTAATAATAATTATATATTAAATAAAAATTAAAATAAATTATTTTTTAAAATTTTTTAATCTTTTATATAATATTTATTAATACAGTATTAATAAAAATATTTTATTTTTAAAAATAAATAATTTAAAAATTATTATTTATAAACTTATATTTATTTTATATATTTTTAATTATT
>JANQAP020000172.1:4370467-4383647 GCA_026874005.2 Erythroxylum coriaceum
ATCCGAAAGTGATTAAGGTGTTATCTCTAGAAGATAACTTACGTAGTAAGATATTCTGCATGCATGAAAGTAACAGGGTTGGTATCAGAGCATGCAAGCAAATAGGAGTCAGACTCTGGTAACGGGGTCCGACACTTAATCTATGGGATTGACCTTATACTAGAAGGTTAACATCTTTCACATTATTTCTTATCCAATTGGGTAACTTATGCCTCCAAATTGCAAATAGATTTAATATTTAAATATACTTTTTTAAGCTTACCCAGATTATCTAACTATTTTAGTTGTGTCCATATTAAAGGCATAAATTCCTTTAGCATCTCCTCTATAATGTTTCCTTATGATGGTAGTAACTATAGAAATTGAGGTCTTCGTTAGAACTAAAGTGGTCCCATAAGCTTCCTTACTCTAGCTCCTTACTTTTTTCATGAAAGTTTTGAATGATTGCTCCACCTTAAATTATATTCATAGGAAAAAGGTTCACCCACTTTTTCCATAAGCAGACATGTAATTTGTCTCTTTATAGTAGTTTGATGTTGGTTCCATGTTTAAGCATACATGGGAAGAATTTCCATATATCCAACATTGATAGCATGCCCCCTATTTCATATGTCTCAGTTTATAAGCATCTTCATTTGGTTTGATAGATTAGCCACTTATGAAGCAAAATCTGAAATTGCTTGAACTCTAGGTATTTTCTGGTTTTCCTCTTACCACCCTAGTCATTGAATTATATTTATAGGAAAAAGGTTCATTCACTTTTTCCATAAGTAGACATGTAATTTGTGTCTTTGTAATAGTTTGGTGTTGGTTCCACATTTAAACATACATGGGAAGAATAACTATACATGCCATAATGATAGCATGCACTGTATTTCATATGTCTCAGTTCATAAGCATCTTCATCTAGTTTGATAGATTAGCCGTTTATGATGCAAATTCTAAAACTACTTGAACTCTAGGTATTTTCTGGTTTTCCCTTTACTAGCCTAGTCATAGAATTTCTTACTAAGATCTCCACAATCTTTACCTCAATAATCTTCATATAGATTATCCCTTACTTAACTGTGAAAACCAAGGCTTAGACTACTAGGGTGAGATTGTTATAGAAGAATTGCATAATTAACTGCAATAAGTACTAGTGATGTGGGCATTAGCTAAACATAAATATATATCATTCCTTAGATTTATGGAATGCTTCCCCCATAAAATTTGAATCTCCCTCCTCAATTTGGTGGTCTTATATGGAGGGAAGAATTTTATCTTGAATACACAATACATATGATTTCATTCCTTAGAGTCCATGTTGATTGAAAGCAACTAGGTTCTCTTTCGTTCTTTTATGCAATATGGAAAGCATCTCATACAAAAATCATCTTCTATGAACCCATTTAATGAAAATGTTTGGATCAACAAATAAAACTTCTTGATGAATGTGATTGTGTCTTTACCAAGTGATCTACTAAAGGCTAGGAATAAATGAAGGTGCAATTACTTTAGCTCATAGTATCTTGCTTTTTGACTCAATCTAATGCATAAGGAACTTATATTAATAACTGACAATTAGATGTCCCCCATATTAAGTCTTTATGGTTATTACTACTCTAAACCAAAATTCATGTAATCTTTATGTGCATCTATCTCTTCCCTCCCTTTTGCTCTAAAATACATGAAACAAATTAAGGAAATAATGAATAAAAATAAATAAAAGAAAAAAAACTAAACTAAGTTTAACAATAATAGTAATCATAAATCTACGATAATATTACCAAAAACTTGATTTAATATTTAATACGTAAGTGAACGAAGTCAATCATGGATATCTAAATAAAAATTTAGTAATTTTAGAGCATCGATCCCACAAAGAATTACTCCCTAAATTTATTAATTTGAAGTAATCTAGAAAACTAAATAAAGTAAAGAATTGATTTGAGAAAATGTAATTACTAATCTAAAAAAAAGAAAAGAAACAACTAAAAGAAAATATCAATAAGAAAAAGGTTATGGCTTCAGGGTTCACTATATAGAATTCCAAATGAAATAAAAATTAACCTAATGTATATATACCCTTCGTCAAGGCACAAAGGTATATCTAACTCGATAACTACTATTCATTGATGCATAATTTAACCTAATCAAACTCATTAAGCATAATTAATCTATATGATTATCACTAAAGTCTATAATACTATTGTTTTCCAAAATTGAAGTGTTTATTCTCATAGTGCACAAATCATACTGTACCCAGTGATCCTTTATATAATCCATATGATTAAATCTATGGTGATCAAATGTAAATTCAAGATTAAGAATAAAGAGAGTAAATTTAACTAAAAAATAATCAAATTATATATTGATAACTAAAAAAATTCGTACAAGTTAAATCCTTAACCTTAACTAAGTTTTCTAGCCCCTAAACTTGTTAAAAACTAAACATAAACAAATAAAGATCAATATAAAGAAAAGAGTTGATAGAACATGTTACTGGGCTTCTTCAATCTTGTTCCCAATCTTTCTTTAATACCAAGAAAGAATGAAAAACCAAGAAACTATATAAGAATCTTCCTAAAGTTAGCCAGAAGTCCAAAAGAACTCTAAAAGAAATCCCTTAATTTAATTCTAATATAAGTATTTATAAATAAGGTTACAAAATAAAGTCCAAAATCCTCATAATATTTTCTAAGAACTGACACCTTTTACATATTTAAGATTAGTCTTATTGTAAAACCCCAAACCTTTCCTTTCAATGAAGGTAAATTTTTATATTTGGTCAATAGTATTTTTTCACGTGAATAGTGATTTTTGGGGACCCAACCCTGAAAAAAATTGAAAATATTCATAATAAGTATTAAAGTCCAATGGTACTGAAACGAATTGAAAATAATTTTGATTGGATGGATTTCCGAAATTCAGGAAGTTTAGGATTTAAAACTCCCATTTTGGAAAATAATGGATATTGATGTTTTTAACCCCATTAGAATATTTGTAAAGGCATCCAGTCAATACATATAGACCCTAGTAAGAGTATTTCATGGTCAATTGGATGATAAGCCCGTTGCAGAATATTTTCTGAATGTAATCCTATTAGTCGATGAATTAAATTCATTAAGAGACAATTTGGTCTTTTTGCATAGCGATTAGGGGCAAATTGGTCTTTTTACATGCTTCATAGTGGATTCATGATTCATGATGGAAGATGACATGTGTCATGTGTTAAAGGAGTAAACTTAAGACAATTGCTTCATTCTTTTTATCACAACCATGAGAGTGAAAGTGAGTTACCTGTGAGTGAAAAACAAAAAAGAAAAGGAGAGAACCAAAGGTGGGTTTTCAACCAAGCTTGAGAGAAGAAGGTTGCACATTTAGAGCATGATTTGAAGAAAGTTTGCAATTTTCCAAAAGATTGAAAGAAAGTGGTAAGTTTTCCTAACTATGTTTAATGAAATTCTGTGTTAAGATTCCCAGTTTCCTTGAATAGTCCTAGTGTTTTGGCCATAACTTAGTCTAAAGACCTCCAAATTGGGTGATTACAACTTTAAATGAAACATAAGACGTAGTAATAAAAATCTCTAGAAGAGACTTGAACCTAATTCTAGCTTAATGATATTGGAAATTGAGATTAATTATGGTAACCTGATATTGTCTCTGTGTTGAAGCAGCTTGTGATATTTGGTACATGTTTCATAATTTAGAAGTTGAAATGGCATGATTTTGCATGATATGGAAACTAGCGACATAGGGAAACAAATGTCTAGAAGACTTCAAAACCTTATTTGAAAGTTTGATATGCGAAAATTAAAGAACAAGTGGAGGCATAGATTCTAGACATAGGTCGTAACCGTGACTCAATATGCATGATTGTGATATAGTGAATTAGATTGGGTGAGATTGTGTTTTGAAGAAATTAGTAAGTTAGAATGGGTAAAATATAGCGTTTAAGTGAATTTTGAAGTTATATTTGAAAATGGAGACTAATAGGTTAGCTTACAGAAGTAAGTAGAAATACGATTAACGTATATGTTATGCGATTAAATACTAATCTCAAATTTGGTTAAACCGAACTATAGTTTCAAAGTCTTATTTCCAAATTTGAAAATAAATGACTAAGAAAATTTTGTTTTATGTAGATAAAGGAAAGGCATCGAATGCGTGAGTGTGCTTAGCAATAAGTTTGCAAAACGGTGAGTGTATTTTAATTGTTTCATTTGAATAACTTCTTTGCAAAAGATTTGATGGCATGTGATTTAAAATTATGCATTCAATTGTTTGATTTTGAAATTGAAAGAAGTTGAAAATTTTGAACGTACATGGGCCAAAGACAGTTTCACAATCGTGACAGGCTCTAAACATCTTCCATTTGTTTTTTATTTCGAAAATGTATAAATTACATTACAAAATGGTTTAAGCTTTATGCCATAAGTTAAAGTACTCAGAAAAATGATTTCATTTTTACCCTATGGTACACTGTTAGGCTCATTACATGATATTATACTAGTCAGAGTATTCCAAACATGCATGGTAGTGTCTAGGGGGCGTTAGTTACTAACAATGGGTGGTATTGTCTCTGTCAATAGTCCAATCTAGTGAGTCGCCCTTTACATGTACAAAGTATATAAAGAATTAGCCAAAATTGTTATAGGTAAGCGATACAAGAACTAACTCTGTAACTACTAGTCTATAATGGTTAACCTATTATGGGTAAGCAATGCAGAACTAGCTTCATAACTAGTGGTTAATCAATCACAAGTAAGTGATGTAGAACCAGCTCCATAACCTTACACCTAAGGTACCATAGTGTGAAGAACTTTATGGTGGGCTATATCGTATAAGAAGTTCATGATAATAATAATACTGCCACTATTTTCTTTAAGAGTAAAATTGAAAATTTTGGTTTCAAAAGGCTTACATGTTTTATATTAGCATTGTCTTATACTAGATTAAATGAAGTTCTTTTAGGGAGGTGTCAATGATTACAAATGATATGCAAAGAATTTTATTTACACTCACTAAACTCGTTTAGTTCACACTCTATTTTCTGTTTTTAAATAAAACCTCTCAGGTGCATAGTCAGGGGCTTCAGTAGCATGGACTCCACCTCGTGAGTAGTCAACTTCATCACGTGCTATTGTATAGGCATTTTTGCCTTGTACACATTTTTTAGAACTATTGCATATCCTTGAACATGTTTTGGAATGTACATTTGTGTAAAGAATGGATGTGTATAAAGGTTTTTAAATGAAATGTATGATTTTGTTTTAGCTTTTCAAAGTTTATTGATGTAACTATTTGAGGTTACGTGTGAGGAGATTTGAAGTCCACAATTTGTAGTTAAGAAATTGATGTGATAATATAAGTGTTTTGAACTTTTACAAAGACTTTGAATTTTTAGGGATATCAAAATACAGCCGTTGTGCTGCAGAAATTTCTGATAAACTGAAAAATAAAACTCCACTGTTTGCATTTCTTATTGTTGAGTTGAAGCTTTTCCTTAATAAAGGCAATAGGGTTAGCTTCACGAGAACTTTTCAGCTGATTCGAATATCAATTGGAGGGCCACCGTGGAGTGCCAGGTAGGTCACCTAGTCATTGCAAGGTAGGGGCCTGTCACTTATTATACTTCTTTTACTAATTGCTATGTAACCAGTACTTGACATACTTTATAATCAACACCAAATTTACATTATTCATGTTTATAAAATCAGGACAAGTCTAACCATTTGTGTTTTATGTTCAGTGCTAGTCTAGTACTATATCTCAATTCTTAAGAATTCCAATGATAGGCATGGAATATGATATAACCATAGAAGTGAAGCCAATTATAAAACTCTGTTTATCAACAGAAAATAGTTGCATAGTGAAGAAGACAAATAAGTATAGAGCATCCACATCTAAGCATATGCACACTCAGACCATATCCACTAGGACTCATTCTAAGAGCAAGCATCATGCTTTCTTATAAGGATCACAATTTACCCATAGAGTTCAATATTCTCAAAGGAAGAATAAACGTAACTTCTATGATGTCATGTAAATTCATTCACATCATTTTAAGCCCCAAAAAGCATACATCATTTATAATAGGTATCATACATATAATTATGTTAACTCATATAGGAGAACATTCAAAACCTTTAATTCCCAAAGAAATATTCTTCACTATGCATACACACATAGAATACCAAGTAATGCACTTATGCATCATGATCACGTATATAATATGGTACGTCATTTTTGTGATAAGTTTGAATATGTTGATGGATTTTTTAAAAACAAAGGATGATAAGAAAAACCTTGAAAGTGTAAGTTAAAAAGAAGGAACCTAACAATTAAGAACTAAGCTCATTTAGGTATATTGATTGGCTTATTTTATAGGTTTCTTAAAGAGCAAATGGTATGCATTAGAAATGATATTAAATTGAGTATTCTTTAAAATTTTATATTTTTCTTAATAAATCTAAGCTTCTTGCCCCCAATAAATTATTGAATATGTTATTATAAAATATAAAAAATTAGCTCTTAAACAAAGCAAGAATGATTAAGAACTTTTAAAAAGAAACAATTGTTGAACTAAGCGAGGATGATAAGAAGGATAATTTATGTAACATACCACTCCCATAGAGCATAAGCCCGTACATACCAGAGGATATTCGAGAACATACTCTATGAAAATTATACATTAGGACAACTAAACCAACTCATTAAAGGCATTAAATATATTATAAGCATTCTAAAAACTCGTTTCTTCCCATTTCATTTACAAACATAAAAGTCACATATCATTCCAATTCAGATTCCACATATATATTACACAACATTTTTATGAGTTCAAATCTCAGTATCAAAAACATAACATGAAATGGGATGCTATTACCTAAGACACCTATCTAGACTCCTCATATTCAACTGATCAGACCTTTGAGTCTTTCTCGTCCCCAAAATGCGAGTACTAGACTTCTACTATAACACCTTAGTAGTTAGAACTCCTCTGAACTTGAAAAACAACGTTACAATTTTGATAAGTTTTCGAACTCAGTGAGTGAACCATCATCGATGTATTCACCCAAGTCAGATCATAAAAAAGTATATCATCTCATCCAGTATTGAATACCGCATCACATTTCATCATACTTCAATAATTACATCATGTAAGCTAGCATTGCATATCACAACACATCCTCCATTTATTTCAACTGTGTTTTATTATTTTAAAACAATTTAATAATTCATTTCAATTCAATCATATGATACATGTAGGGATGTAAATGCAAATGCACATATGTTTCCATTCTCATTTTTTTTATTTTGTTATGACTAAGTGCCTATCAACCTAATTTAATGTCCCGTATCTGTTATGGATACCAAGATCATATATAGTTGGTATTTGTTGTGGATATCGAGTCCATGTAATCTAATCCTGAGGCTCTTTTCATCATTCTGAGCTTAAAGCACTTTTCTCACATCAGGCACTCTAGTCACAACTCCTTTATATGATCATGCATTTTAATGTGGTGAGATGCATCATTTCATATGTCATGCTTTCATTTCAATATACTTAAGTCATATATCAAGTTCCTCGGATCTAAATCTGGCATTTATCAATAAATTGTACACACATTTCAGATTAAATATACAATTTATATCGAAGCACATATAAATGAGTTTAAACATCTAAGTTAACTCACAGTTTACACATCTAAGTTAACTCACAGTACGCTCCAGAAAAACTGTTTCGTCAATGTTTCGGTAATATCTGGATGTTGACGATCACCTTGTGCGTCTATCGTCATGCAATACACACATAGTTCACAAATCACTAATTTGTTTAATCATGTGAATATATAATCATGCACATGTATAAGTGTTATGTTTCAATGCATGCTCAATTGACTTTTCGGGTATGTATTCTTATACAAATATCTTGATCATTCAAACATTATAACTTGTATATAACTAGTTTACAATTATGTTTATACCTTAAGTAAGCTTGATTTATTCCAACTTCATCAATCATACATTCACCAAACTTTTCTAGCAATATATATTCATACAATTACCTAATTCTCATTCACAATTACCTCATGTTCTTCAATACTCATTCATTAATGCCTAAAACACATTATTCATATCCTTAAGATTATGCTTGCATTCATATGAACACCTTTATTCCTTTGACAACCCATAATGTCCAGATTGGAAACATAGATATCAAAACAGTCCATTATTTAAGTTATGACATCAATTAACAACCTAAACTTATCAAGCTCTTAACCAATTATTCAAGCAACAATCTAGGTTCATTCCAAGCCTTAATCAAGTCCAAATACACCAATTTAGAGTGACTTTTCCTCAACTGGCTCAACATGTACACAAAGCTGAAATTATCATTCCAGAACTAGGCACATGATTATGGGGGACCTTGCTAAGATCAAGCACTGAAGGCCACGATCGTGCATTGTCTTTCTTCCTCAATTTTCCACAAATTTCACATACTTAGAGACATCATTACCACTTGAATTCTTTCCAGAATTCATGTCTTATAAAGCCACTTCATTTCATACTAGTCTAGCTTTCATATTGGTTACATTAAATCTTATAAAAATATACTCATTTGTTTCATTACTATTTACTTTATACCATCATACATGTAGTCCTAACTTTTCCATATTTGAAAACACCTTAATAACACCTATATTTAGCATGAATTCCTCATCAATTATACCTCAAATCCTAACTTAAATCATCAATATAACAACCTATAAACTACTATTTTCATGCATCCAAAAACAAAACAGAAAAGTAACCAATTCATCTATCATTTTCCATCACAACTTCAACATCAACACTACATTCAATCCATCCTAAATCAGTTGTCATAAAATTCTGCTAACACATGCCACAATAGACCAGTACTTCACTTACTTGTTCAGCTCAAATGCCACCTCAGTGTATCAAGCCTAATTTGCCTCACATGTATGTAAGATCATCTCAAGAACAAGGTGGAAGTTGGATGGTTTCAGCAAAGACAAGAAGATAACAGAAAGTACAACAATGTTATGCTTCTATAACTATCTTTGTGAAGGATTTTTTAATGGATTTTGGTGTGGCAATTGAACAGACTTTAGGCAGAAATAAAGATGTGAGGGAGAAGTAAGTTTCGGAAGTGAGAGGAAGAAAAAGGAGAGAGTTTCAGCAGAAAACAACAAGTGCAGGGACTTTACCATGTGTTTGTCATGTGGTGTGAGTGGAGGATGGGTTTAAAGACAATTGTCAAGTGTCTAGGCCAGCTACATGTGCTCTCTTTAGACTGCCAAATGTCACTTAGTTCCTAGGTCATTTGTTACTTAATTCTACTACCATATGTCACTCAATTTATAGGTTTAGTCATCTTAAATTTTCACATGTCAACTTATCTTGTTACTTGAAATTTTTCCTAGTCTAAATGTACTTATGAATTCATTAATCTCTTAATTGTGACAAATAACTCCAAATTACTAATTGTAATCCATCAATTCTTTTTATTGGTAAATCAAAATATAAGACATTAGAAATGCACAATCATGTCACAATTATTTAGAAATTTTCATACCTCGAAATATGTCAATTGAGTGTAATTTTTCTAAATCAAATTTCATGTTTGTATGCTCATATTATGCATGTGAATGAAATCATAAAATCATATACTAAATGCACCAAATTCATTCTAATATGATGTAATTTAGTAATCTAACACTTTAATCCCTCAGTAGGTTTAAAAACTGGCTATTACAATTCTCCCCTCCTTAAGAAATTTCCTCCTTCAAATAGATGGGGGTACTATTTCCTCACGTTCTCCTTAGTCTCCCACGTAGCTTTCTCTCTCGAATGATTTCTCTAAAGGAATTTAACCAAAGGAATTACTCATTTTCTTAATTCCTTAGTTTAATATCTAACTATTTTAATCAGTTCTTCTATATAACTTAAACTAGTTGCAATCTCAACCTCCTGTGCCATAATATATGTATTGGATCATACCGATAACTCTTGAGCATACTAACAGGAAATACAATATGAATCTAAGACATGCCTGGTAGTAATGCTAATTTTTAAGCTAATGGTCCAACTCTCTCAGCAATCTCATAAGGACCGATATATCTAGGGCTTAACTTTCCCTTTTTAGCGAACCTTAGCACTCTTTGCCAGGACGACACTCTTAAAAATACCTTATCTCCTACTTGGTACTTCATATCCATCCGGTGTTGATCCGCATAACTCGTTTGCCTGTCTTGAGCTGCCTTAATCCTACTGCGGATCAATTTTACCTTATCAACGATATCTTGAATCAACTATAGGCCTTCAATAATCCTTAAGCTTATAAAGGTGCTTTACGCCACATATGGATCCATACCAATACTACTATAATAATGATTATTGTATGCAAATTCAATAAAAGCTACATATTCATCCTATGCTCCTTGAAACTCTAAAACATAAGCCCTAAGTATACCCTTAACAGTCTGAATAGTCCTCTCACTCTGTCTGTTAGTCTAAGGATGAAATGCTATACTAAAATTTAACTTTATACCCAATGCTGTCTGTAGGCTGCCTTAAAATCTAGAAGTAAATATGGGATCTCGATCTAATACAATAGACACTGGGACCCCATGTAACCTCATATCTCAATTATATATCTTCGGGCTAACTGATTTAGCGTGTTATTCTCTCTAATAGGTAAGAAATGAGTTGATTTTGTTAATCTGCCAATAATGACCATATGCCATCATGTTGTCTTGGAGTTCTCGACAAACATATAATAAAATTCATTGTAGTCCTTTCCCATTTCCACTTTGGAATAGGTAATAAGTGTAATTTCCCAACTGGTGCTTAATACTCTGCCTTAACTTGTTAGCATATAAAACACCTGGCAACATACTCAGCCACTTGTTTCTTCATCCCTGGCCACCAAAAATTTTGTTTCAGAGTATTGTCCATCTTGGTAGTATCAGGATGCATATGTGTGCTTCTTCTAAAATTTCCTTCCTCAAACAATCAACATCTGGTACATATAATCTCTGATTTAACCATAATGTATTATTTCTTAACTCAAACTCAGAACTCAGATTTTGTTTTAACTTCTCTACAATCTTCACTACTTCTGGGTCTTTGCTTTAAGCTATTCTGATCCTTTCATATAATACCAGTCTAAGCTTCAACATAGCTAACAATGGTTCATTCTGTCCTAAACTTAGCTTAACATTCAAGGCTTTTAGTTGAACTAGATTTGGTAACCTCGATGCTTAAATTTGTGCTAATCTGCTATTAGATTTCTTGCTTAATGCATCAACTACAACATTAGCCTTACCTGGATGGTACTCTATCATGCAATCATATTCCTTAAGCAACTCAATACACCTCCTTTGCCACATATTAAGTTCCTTTTGACTCAACAGATATCTCAAACTTCGATGATCTTTAAAAATCTGAAACATTTCACCATGTAAATAATATCTCCAAATTTTCAAAGCAAACACTACTGTAGTAAGCTCTAAATCATAAACTGGATAATTGAACTCATAAAGACTTAACTGTCTCGAAGCATAAGCTCTACCATACTGTATCAAAACACACCCTAACGCCTGGTGTGAAGGATCACTATATACAACATATCCTTCAGATCTAGAAGGAATAGCCAATACTGGTATAGTAGTTAATCAATATTTTAACTCATCAAAGCTCCTTTGACATTCATCAGTCCATCGAAAAGGTACGTTCTTCCTCAAAAGCTTTGTCAAAGGGACTGAGATCAATAAGAACCCCTCAACAAACCTCCTGTAATAGCCTGCTAGCTTAAGAAAACTCCAAATATCTGACACATTTCTAGATGCTTCCCACTTCATCACTACTTCTACTTTCTTTAGGTCTACCTGTATGCCCTATCCAAACACTACATGAGCTAAGAACACCATTTGATCAAGTCAGAATTCACACTTACTAAACTTGGCGTATAATTGCTTCTCTCTCATTATCTGTAAAATTAACCTCAAATGCTCATAATGTTCCTCTCTACTCCTTGAATGCACCAAGATATTGTTTGTGAATACAATAAAAGAAACTAGTCAAAAAAAGATCAAAATACTTGATTCATCAATGCAATAAAGGCAGTTGATGCATTCGTCAATCCAAAAGGCATCACCAAAAACTCGAAGTGTCCATATCAAGTTCTGAATGCACTCTTTGGTACATCAACTTCTGCTATTTTCAACTGATAATACCCTGACCTCAAATACAATTTAGTAAACACCTGAGCTCCCAGTAACTGATCAAGTAAATCATCTATTCTCTGCAGGGGATACTTGTTTTTCACTATCACTCGATTTAATTGCCTATAATCAATGCACAATCTCAAAGTACAATCCTTCTTCTTCACAAAAAAAAACCGAAGCTCCCCAAGGTGGCACACTGGGTCTAATAAAACCCTTATATAACAACTCCTACAATTGAGTCTTAAGTTCTTTAAGTTCCACAGGTGCCATCCTATAAGGAGGAATAACTACTACAGCAGTATCTGGGACAAGGTCGATGGTGAACTCTGTTTTCCTATATGGTGGTAATCCCGGTAATTCAGTGGGAAAAAAAACTAGAAAATCCCTAACAACAGGAATTTAATGTAATGTTTGTTCAATCACATAAGCTAAATGGGCCTCACTTCCACTTCGAATAATCCTAAAAGCGCTCATTGATGAAATCAATCTGACTGGCACTACTTGACTAACACCTCGAAATATCACCCTTGGTTGAGTAGGAGATTCAAGAATAATGTAACAATTCATCACAACCTTATAAACAGTAAGCTTGTCCATGTCTAAAATAAGGTCTATCTCTTTCAACTGCAGTAATATCGAATTGGCTTTTAGCTCAGCCTAGTCAACCCGAATAATACACCCTCTATATACTTATCCAATCACTATAGTACTACCTACTGGAGTTCTCACCTCTAAGCTAAATTTCAACATCTCTCTCTCACAATGTAATTTAAATGCCAGATGTGGGGTAATAATTGAATATGTAGATTCAGGATCTAACAATACAAATGCCTCAAAATTAAAGACATGTAATGTAACATCTCGCTACCCATGTTAAGGCAAAAACAATAAATGAGAAAAATTGCTGAGAAAGTAGAAAAAAAATACATTTCATGCTCATG
>JANQAP020000172.1:4383747-4395184 GCA_026874005.2 Erythroxylum coriaceum
GTTATTTTAAGTATAAATAGATTACATATGAATTATGGGAGTGATCTTAGGCATAATAGAGAGTTGTTAAGAGTTTTAAGAGGCAAGAGAATGGATTTATTCATTACATAACATATATTAAGACTTTGTTTATTGATTTTATCATGAAATTAATTTTTTAATTTGTATAATTACTACAATTAGGACAATTGCTTGTATAATTTGAAATAATGAAACTAATTTGGATTATATGACTAATTAACTATGTCATTTGGTCTTACTAATGCACTTAATATTTTTATGAAGTTAATCAATTACCTATTGTATACATATATAGGTAGGTTGTAGTTGTTTATTTCAATGAAATTTCAATGTTGACAAACTCCTAAAAAAGTATATTTATCATTCGATGCAAGTGAAATTTGAACATATTAACTGGATTATGTTTAGGATGTTTAAGCATTAATTTGTTATTTTATTAGGAACATTTTTGTAACAAATGAAGTTGCCTATTTTTTATAACATCTTGTTACATTGTGAAATTCATTATTAAGACTTGCACTCCTATATGTGTGGGACCTTTTAAATTTGATATATACTATATAATTTATCTTTAATTCTTTCTTTAGAACTATTGATCTATATAAAATTAGTGAATATTCAAATATAATTCAAGTAATGCAACTACTATGAGTTTTAAAGTTATAAAACCTCCTAAATTTAGAATGTCTAAAACTATAGTGGTGCCACCATAGTAAATGTCACAATGGTCCCTATGTGTTGAATTGATGTACTACACATTCTTTATGTTTGATGATTATTATTTCCATGCAAGATCGATCTCAAAGTACCAATATGGAGAATAAGAGAAAACCTTTGTTCTTGAAAGAATTGAAAAAATAATGAAAAGTTCAAATTCTTGTCTTCTATGGAACTATGGAGATCATAATGAATCAAATACATTATTGCTAGATGATTCACAATATAAGGTTTAATGTAATCTAGCATATAAATTTACTATTTACTATTTACCTTTTATCTTTATTATAGGTGCATAATTGCTTTCTTTGTTTCATGATTTTACACCTTCCTATTTATATGTCTAACCTCTCTTTCCTTTTACATAGGGAGTTGAATTGTTTCCCCACTCGCACCGATATTAAGATAATAATAATTTACCTTAGATGAGATACTCTAATGATTGTTATTTCTCTATTATTAAGTTAATGTTATTTAACTACTTATGATTGCTTCAATCTTATCTTGTTTCTTTATTTTTACATATATATGGTTTTGGACAAGATTGGAAGGTGATCTTTATATGTATTTAGACTTATTGGTTCATCAAATGTTCCGAATTATGTTACTTAGAATCCATATGATCAATATGCCATATGTCCCTAACGTTTTTACTTGTATGAGTGAAATTCCTTATAATATACCACTTCCATATGTCCGAACGTACTAGAGGATATTTGAAAACATACTCTATGAAAATGGTACATTAAGACAATCAAACTAAATCATTAAGGCATCAAACATATCATAGGCATTCTAAGTGTTCAATTCTTCCCATTTCATTCACAAACATAAAGTCACATGTCATTACAATTCAGAATCCATATATATATATTACACAACATTTTAAGAGTTCACTCTCAGTACCAAAAACATAACATAAAATGGGATGCTAATACACCAAACATCTATCTAGACTCCTTAGATTCAACTGATCAAACCTTTGAGTCATTCTTGTCCCCAAAATGTAAGTACTAGACTTCTATTATATCACCTTAGTAGCTAGAACTCCCTTGAACCTGAAAAATAATGTTGCAATTTTGACGAGTTTGCGAACTCAGTGAGCGAACCATCATTGATGTATTCACTCAAGTCAGATCACAAAAACAAGTCATAACCCAATTTAACAAGTATATCAAACTATGCAGTATTGAATACCACATCATATTTCATCATACTTGAACAAGTACATCATATAAGCTAGCATTGCATATCACAACACATCCTCCATTTATTTCAACTGTAATTCACTATTTCAAAACAATTCAATAATACATTTCATTTCAATCATTTGATTCATATATGGATGTATATGTGAATGCACATGTGTCTCCATTTTTATTGTTGCTTTGTTGTGACTAAATGCCTATTAACCCAATTTACTATCCCATATTTATTGCTAACAACAAGATCATTTCTGGCCCGGATCCATTATAGATACCGAGTCCATGTCATCTGAGCCTGAGGCTTTTTTTCACAATCCTACGCTCAAAGCTCATTTCCCACTTTGATCACTCTAGTCATAACTCCTTTATCTGATCATGCATTTCAATAAGATGAGGTGCATTTTTTTATATGCCATGCTTTCTTTTCAGTATACTCATGCCTTATCTAAAACTCCTTAGATCTTAGTCTGACATTTATCAATCAATTGTACACACATTTTAGATTAAACATTCAATTCATATATAAGCATATATAATTGAGTTTGTATATCTGATTAACTCACAGTACGCTCTAGAAAAGCTATTACCTCGATGTTTCGGCAATATCTGGATAATGACGATCACCTCGCACGTCTATCGTCATGCAATACACACATAGTTCACAAATCACTAATTTGTTTAATCATATGAATATATAATCATGCACATATATATGTGTCATGTTTCAATGCTTACTCAATTGACTTTCCGAGTATGTATTCTTATACAAATATCTTGATCATTCAAACATTATGGCTTGTATACAACTAGTTTGCAATCAGGTTTATACCTTAAGTAAGCTTGATTTACTCCAAATTCATCAATCATACATTCACCAAACTTTTCTAACAACATATGCTCATACAATTACCAAATTCTTATTCAAAATTTCCTTATGTTCTTCAATGCTCATTCATTTATGTTAAATACACATTACTCAAATCCTTATGATCATTTTTGCATTCATAAGAATACCTTTATTCCTTTATCACATCAAAATTTCCAGATTTGGTTACATTGATACCAAAACAATACATTCTTTAAGTTATGACATCAATTAACAACTCAAACTTATCAAGCTCTTTAATCAATTAATCAAGTAACAACCTAGGTTCATTATAAGCCTTAATTAAGACCAACTACATCAATTTATAGTGACTTTTCTTCAGATGGTTCAATATGTACATAAAACAGAAATTATAAATTTAGAACTAGGCCTATGATCGTGGGGGACAATGCCATGATCTTGACAAAATCTAGTGTAACAAGCCACGATCGTGTTTTGGGGGCCACGAATGTATAGTTTTTCTTCCTCAATTCTCCATATATTTCACATACATAGAGACATCATTAGCACTTGAATTTTTTTCCAGAATTCATGTCCTATAAGCTACTTCATTTCATGCTAGTCTAGCTTCCATTTTAGCTACATTAAATCACACAAAAATCTACTTATTTGTTTCATTACCATTCACTTTATACTATCATATATGCAGTCCTAACTTGTTCAAGATTTGAAAACATCTTAATAACACCTATCTTTAGCATGAATTCATTATCAATTATACTTCAAATCCCAACTTAGATCATCCATATAATAGCCTATAAACTATTGTTTTCATGCATCTAAAAAAAATAGAAAAATAACTAATTCATCCATCACTTTCCAGCATAACTTTAACATCAACACTACATTCAATCCATCCCTAATCAGTTATCATATCACATGCCACAAAGATCAGTTTTTCACTTACTTGTTTAGCTCAAATGCCACCTTAATGTATCAAGCTTGCTTTGCCTCACATGCATGCAAGATTATCTCAAGAACAAGGTGGGAGTAGGATGGTTTCAGCAAAGACAAGAAGATGACAACAAATTCAACAATGTTCTACTTCTAAAACTATCTTTATGAAGAAATTTTGTATGGATTTTCGTGTGGCAATTGAACAAAATTTAGGTAAAACCCAGAGATGTGAAGGAGAAGTAAACTTCGGTAATGAGAGGGAGGAGAAGGAAAGAACTTCAGCAGAAATAACAAATGAAGAGATTCTGCCATTTGTTTGTTGTGGGGTGTGAGTGGAGAGGACACTTATCAACTGTCTAGGCCAGTTACATGTTCTCTCTTTAGGCTTCCAAATGTCACTTAGTTCCTAGGCCAATTGTCACTTAATTTTACTACCATATGTCACTCAATTTATAGGCTTAGTCATCCTAAATTTCCACATGTCAATTGTCTTGCTACTTGAAATTTTTCCTAGTCTAAATGTACATATTAATCCATCAATTTTCCAATTGTGAAAAATAACTCCATATTACTAATTGTAATCCATCAATTCTTTTTATTAGCAAATCAAAATACAAGACATTAGAAATGCACAAACATGTCACAATTATTTGGAAACTTTCATACCCCGAAACATGTCAATTTAGTAAATTTTTTTAAAATCAACATTCGTGTGTGTGTATGCTCATATTATATATGTGAATGAAATCATAAAATCATATCCTAGATGCACCAAATTCATTCTAATATGCTGTAATTCAGTAATCTAACATTTAATCCCTCAGTGGACTTTAACCAAAGGAATTAATCGGTTTCTTAATTGTTTAGTCCGATATCCAACTATTTTGACCTATTCCTCTGCATAACTCAAATTAGTTGCAATCTCAACCTCCTATGCTGGTAATATATATGCTAGATCTGATAGATATCTTTTGAGGATACTAACATGAAATACATTATGAATCTAAGACATTTTTGGCGGTGATGTTAATTTGTAATCGAATGGTCCAACTCTCTTGTAATCTCATAAGGACCGATATATCTAGGGCTTAACTTTTCCTTTTTACTAAACCTTAAACCTCCTCGCTAGTGTGACACTATCAAAAATACCTTGTCTCTTACTTGGTACTCTATATCACTTCGGTACTGATCTTCATAACTCTTGTGCCTGTCTTGAGCTGTCTTAATCCTACTATAGAACAATTTACCTTATCAACGATATTTTGAATCAACTCCGACCTTTAATAATTCTTTGGCCTTCTTCATCCTAATACAAAGGTGCTTGATACCTTTTACCATATAATGCCCCATAGGGAGCCATACCAATACTACTATGATATTGGTTATTGTATACAAATTCAATGAGAGCTACATATTCATCCCATATTCCTTGAAACTCCAAAACATAAGCCCTAAGCATATCGTCAACAGTCTAAATAGTTCTCTCACTCTGTCTATCTATCTGAGGATAAAACGCTATACTAAAATTTAACTTTGTACCTAATGCTATCTGTAGGCTGCCTTAAAATCTTGAAGTAAATCTGGGATCTCGATATGATACAATAGACACTGGGACCCCATGGAACCTCACTATCTCAATTACATATCTTCGAGCTAGCTGATCTAGTGTGTTATTTTTTCTAATAGGTAAGAAATGAGCTGATTTTGTTAATCTGTCAACAATGACCTAATTGGTATCATGCTGCCTCGAAGTTCTCAACAAACCTATAATAAAATTCATTGTAATCCTCTCCCATTTCCACTCTGGAGTAGATAATGACTGTAATTTCCTAACTAGCGCCTGATGCTCTACCTTAACTCGTTGGCATGTCAAACATCTAGTAACATACTCAGCCACTTGCTTCTTCATCCATGGCCACCTAAAATATTGTTTCAGAGTATTGTACATCTTGGTAGTACCAGGATGCATAACATAGACTGCTACGTGTGCTTCCTCCAAAATTTCCTTTCTCAAACCATCAACATCGGGTACACATAATCTTTGATTCAACCACAATGTATTATTTCTCAACTCAAACTCAGAACTCGGATTCTGTTTTAGCTTCTCTACAATCTTCATTACTTCTGGATCTTTGCTTTGAGCTATTATGATCCTTTCATATAATACTGGTCTAAGCTTCAACGTAGCTAACAATGCTTCATTCCATCCTAAACTTGGCTCAAAATTCAGTGCTCTCAGTTGAACTAGATTTGATAACCTCGATGCTTAAATTTGTGCTACACTGCTATTAGATTTTTTGACAACATTAGCCTTACCTGGATGATACTCTATCGTACAATCATAATCCTTAATTAACTCAATTCACCTCCTCTGTCTCCTATTAAGTTCCTTTTGACTCAACAGATATATCAAACTTTGATGATTAATAAAAATTTGAAACATTTCACTGTATAAATAATGTCTCCAAATTTTCAAAGCAAACATACTGCAACATGAACTAGATAATTGAACTCATAAGGCCTTAACTGTCTCGAAGCATAAGCAATCACTCTACCATATTATATTAAAACACATCCTAACCCCTAGTGTGAAGCATCACTGTATACAACATATCCTCCAGATCCAGATGGAATAGTTATCACCAGTGCCATAGTTAATCGATGTTTTAACTTATCAAAGCTCCTTTGACATTCATTGATCCATCGAGAAGTACTTTCTTCCTCAGAAACGTTATTAAAGGGACTGAAATCACCCCTTAACAAACCTCCTGTAATAACCTACTAGCCCAAGAAAACTCTAAATCTTTGAAACATATCTAGGTGCTTCCCACTTCATCACTACCTATACTTTCTTTGGGTCTACCTGTATACCCCATCCAGACACTACATGACCCAAAAACACCATCTGATCAAGCCAAAATTTACACTTGCTAAACTTGGCATACAATTACTTCTCTCTTATTATCTGTAAAATTAACCTCAAATGCTCGAAATGTTCCTCTCTACTCCTTGACTAGACCAAGATATCATATATGAATATAATAACAAAGTGATCTAAGTATGGTCATAATACTTTATTCATTAATGCCATAATGGCCGCTGGAGCATTTGGAAATCCAAAAGACATCATAAAAAACTCAAAATGTCCATATCTAGTTCTCAATGCACTCTTTGGTACATCAGCTTCTGCTATTTTCAATTGGTAATATCCTGACCTCAAATTTAGTTTAGTAAATACCTGAGCTCCCTGTAACTGATCGAGTAAATCATCTATTCTCGTTAGGGGATTTTTATTCTTCACTGTCACCCAATTTAATTGTCTATAATTAATGCACAATCTTAACGTCTCATCCTTCTTCTTCACAAACAAAACTGGAGCTCCCCAAGGTGACACACTGGGTCTGATAAAACATTTATCTAACAACTTCTACAACTGAGTCTTAAATTCTTTAAGTTCCACAGGTACCATCCTATAAGGAGGAATAGATATAGGAGCAGTATCTGGGACAAGGTCAATGGTGAACTCCATTTCCCTATCTTGTGGTAATCTCTATAATTCTCTATGTGAATGATACCCTATCTCTTTAACTAGGGTATCATTCATATAGGCTAAATAAGCCTCACATCCACTTCGAATCAGTCTAAAAGTGCTCATTGATGAAATGAATCTGGCTGGCATTGCTTGACTAGCACCTTAAAACATTACCCTTGGTTGGGTAGGAAATTGAAATATAACTTCCTTAGTATAACAATTCATTATAGCCCTATGTGTAGTAAGCCAGTCCATACCTAAAATAAGGTCTATCTCTTTCAACTGCAATACTATCAAATCGGCTTTCAACTCAGTTTGGTCAACTCGAATAATACACCCTCTACATACTTCTCCAATCACTGCAGTACTACCTATTTCTCACCTCTAAGCCAAATTTCAACATTTATTTCTCACAATGCCATTTAGATGCCAGAAATGGGTTAATGAATGAATATGTAGATCCGAGATCTAAAAATGCAAATGCTTCAAAATTAAAGACATGTAACACACCTGCAACAACATTTAGGGAATTCTGTGCCTCCTATCTTGTAATAGCAAAGATGCTGGCCTGACACTGTGGTTGGTTACTCCATACCTCAGTCCTAACACTAAGACCTGTTGAACTAGTTTTGCCCCTATCTCTGCCTCTCTGTCTTGCTCCACTGGCTCTAGTCTATTGAACAGTCATCTCCGTCACCGATCCTCCTCTCACTTTAGACTGTCCTCCTAAAATTGTTGGACAGTCTCTAATATGATGCTCTAAGGAGCCACATTGTAAACAAGCTCACAATACCCTCCAACATACTCCACCATGGCCTTTTTCTATAGTATTCATAACTGGAAATCTGTTGTGTTTGTCTCCCACAAGTTTGTCCTCCAGATGCCTGACCTCTACCACTACAATGAGTAGAACCACCTCTAGATCTAAACCCTAACTGCCTCGATCTCGACTGTGATCACGATGATCTATTTTGGCGCTTACTAAATTTCTTTCCAGAATCAGCTTGAAGCTCACCATACGTCTTAGACCTGAACTCTTGTCTATACTCTCCTAGTTCATCCTTCAGTAACTACTCAATTCAAATAGAAGTAGCTCGCAGCTCAGTAAAACTATTCAGATTTGTAATAGCCAACTTTGTCCTAATCTCCAGATTCAAGCCTTCCTCAAACTGCCTACATTTATCTTCCTCAGTCGGAATCAAAGTAGTAGCTTACCCTAATAGTTTATTGAACTGTACCTCATACTCAGCTACTGTGAGTTTTCCCTATTTCAGATCGAGGAATTCCTTCATCTTCCTATCCAAATAAATCTTTGGCATATAATTATCCTTAAAGACCTTCAAGAAGTCCCCCCATGTCAGTCCACAAGGTCGGGCAGAACTACCTAGGATTGTTTTCTACCACTGATAGGCTGGACCTTGAAGTAAAGAGATTGCGTACATTAGAGTCACAGTCCATTTGATCAAATACCCTCTCTGTTCTTTCCAACCAACCTTCTACCTCAGCAGGGTCTGTACTTCCATAGAAGTCGACAACCCCCTGCTTCTTAAGTTTATCATACCTCCTTTCTCTCCTTTCAGAAACTCTCTAAGACATTTGTTCAGAATGGGGTATAGTGGACTCTTTATTGGTTCCTATTGACTCAAGATCAGCTGATTCTGCGACTTGGTCTCCCATAGCAGATGACCTATAACAAACAATAATAATGATCACTATATGGGTCTCTTTCTATATGCCATGTTGAAATGCTCATTTATGTCCCTAAAGATGTCAAACCATGCTCTGATGCTAAAATTGTAACATAGCCCTTCTATAGAGCATATATCTGAACATACCAGAGGATATTAAAAAACATACTCTATAAAAATGGTACAATAAGATAATCAAACTAACTCATTAAAGGTTATATCATAAGAATTCTAAGTGTTCAATTCTTCCCATTGCATTCACAAATATAAAGTTATATGTCATTATAATTCAGAATCCATATATATACATTACACAACATTTTTAAGAGTTCACCCTTAGTACCAAAAATATAACTTGACATGGAATGCTAATAAACTAGACATCTATCTAGACTCCTCAGATTCAACTAATCAGACCTTTGAGCCATTCTTGTCCCCAAAATGCAAGTACTAGACTTCTATTATATCACCTTATTAGCTAGAACTCCCTTGAACCTGAAAAATAATGTTGCAATTTCGATGAGTTTGCGAACTCAGTAAGTGAACCATCATCGATGTATTTACTCAAGTCAAATCACAAAAACAAGTTGTACCCAAATTTAACAAGTATATCAATCCATGCAGTATTGAATACCACATCACATTTCATCATACTTCAACAAGTACATTATATAAGCTAGCATTGCATATCACAACACATCCTCCATTTATTTCAATTGTAATTTACTATTTCAAAATAATTCAATAATACATTTCATTTCAATCATTTGATTCATGTAGGGATGTATATGCAAATGCACATATGTCTCCATTTTCATTTTTTCTTTGTTGTGACCAAGTGCCTATCAACCCATTTTACTGTCCCATATCCATTGTGGATATCGAGTCCATGTCATCTGAGCTTGAGGCTCTTTTTCACAATCCTAAGCTCAAAGCTCTTTTCCCACTTCAATCACAACTTCTTTATCTGATCATGCATTTTAATGTGATGAGGTGCATCATTTCATATGCCATGCTTTCATTTTAGTGTACTCATGTCATATCTTAAGCTCCTCGAATCTCAGTCAGACATTTATCAATCAATTGTACACACATTTCAGATTAAACATTCAATTCATACAGAAGTACATATAATTGAGTTTACACATCTAAGTTGACTCACATTACGCTCCAGAAAAGCTATTGCCTCAATGTTCCGGCAATGTTTAGATATTGACAATCACCTTGCACATTTATGTCATACAATACACACATAGTTCACAAATCACTTATTTGTTTAATCTTATGAATATACAATCATGCACATGTATATGTGTCATGTTTCAATGATTACTAAATTAACTTTTCGGGTATGTATTCTTATATGAATATCTTGATCATTCAAACATTATAGCTTGTATACAACTAGTTTGCAATCAGGTTTATACCTTAAGTAAGCTTGATTTACTCCAAATTCATGAATCATACATTCATCACACTTTTCCAACAAGATATACTCATACAATTACCTAATTCTTATTCAAAATTACCTCATGTTCTTCAATGCTCATTCATTTATGCCTAATACACATTACTCAAATCCTTATGATCATGTTTGCATTCATAAGAATACCTTTATTCCTTCATTACCTCAAAATTTCCAGATTTGGTTACATTGATACCAAAATAATACATTCTTTAAGTTATTACATCAATTAACAATCTAAACTTATCAAGCTCTTTAACCAATTAATCAAGCAACAATCTAGTTTCATTCTAAGTCTTAATCAAGACCAATTACAGCAATTTAGAGTGACTTTTCCTCAGATGGTTCAACATGTACCCAAAACAAAAATTATCAATTCAAAACTAGGCCCATGATCATGGGGGGACAATGCCACAATCATGACAGAAGCTAGTGCAACAGGTTAAGATCGTGCTCTGAAGGCCACGATCATGTACAATCTTTCTTCCTCAATTCTCCACGAATTTCACATACTTAGAGACATCACTACCACTAGAATTTTTTCCATAATTCATGTCTTATAAAGCTACATCATTTCATGCTAGTCTTGCTTCCATATTGGTTACATTAAATCCCACAAAAATCTACTCATTTGTTTCATTACCATTCACTTTATACCATCACACATGTGGTCTTAACTTTTCCAAGATTTGAAAACATCTTAATAACACCTATCTTTAGCATGAATTCCTCATCAATTATACCTCAAATCCAACTTATATCATCCATATAATAGCCTATAAACTACTGTTTTCATGCATCCAAAAACAAAATAGAAAAGTAACCAATTCATCCATCATTTTCCAGCACAACTTCAACATCAACACTACATTCAATCCATCCCTAATCAGTCATCATATCACATACCACAAAGATCAGTATTTCACTTACTTATTTTGTTGGGCCTTGAAATTTTTGATTATTTTAGTAAACATGATTTGAATGAATTTTGGTATTGTTAGATAAATTATTTTGATTGAGGTTAAC
>JANQAP020000172.1:4395284-4406859 GCA_026874005.2 Erythroxylum coriaceum
CGTTGAATGAACAGAAAAATTACAATGTTTCATTCGTTAACCTTCCCTTATAAAGGGAACAAATAACTGTTGTGGCCGTTATCTATTTGTTAAACTGCCAACAAATACCATATCACATTTCATTATACTTCAACAAGTACATCAAGTTTATCATGCTTTCACACGCATATCATAACACATTTTCCATTAACTTCAACTGTAATTCACTATTTCAAATCAATTTAATAATATATTTCAATTTACTCATTTGATACATGTAGTGATGTATATACAAAGGCACATGTGTTTCCATTTTCATTTTTATTTTGTTGCGACCAAATGCTTATCAACCTAATGTACTGTCCTATATCCGTTGTGGACACCGAGATCATTTTTGGCCCGTGTCTATTGTGGATACCGATTCCATGTCATCTGAGTCTGAGGCTCTTTTTCACAATCTTAAGCTCAAAGCTCTTTTCCCACATCAGTCACTCTAGTTATAACTCCTTTATCTGATCATGCATTTCAATGTGATGAGATGCATCATTTCATATGCCATATTTTCATTTCAGTATACACATGCTATATATCAAACTCCTCGGATCTAACTCTGGCATTTATCAATCAATTGTACACACATTTCAGATTAAACATTCAATTCATATAGAAGCACATATAATTGAGTTTACACATCTAAATTAACTCACAGTATGCTCCAGAAAAGCTATTGACTCGATGTTCTGGCAATGTCTAGATGTTGACGATCACCTTGTGCGTCAATCGTCATGCAATACACACAATAGTTCACAAATCACTAATTTGTTTAATCATATAAATATATAATCATGCATATGTATATATGTCATGTTTCAATGTATGCTCAATTGACTTTCTATGTATATATTCTTATACAAAAATCTTGACTATTCAAACATTATATCTTGTATACATCTAGTTTGCAATTAGGTTTATGTCTTAAGTAAGCTTGATTTACTCCAAATTTATCAATCATATATTCACCAAACTTTTCTAGCAATATATATATTCATACAATTACCCAATTCTCATTCACAATTATCTCGTGTTCTTCAATCCTCATTCATTCATTCCTAATAAACATTACTCATATCCTTAAGATCATATTTGCATTTATAAGAACACCTTTATTCCTTCATCATATCATAATTTCCAGATTTGGTTACATTGACACCAAAACAATACATTCTTTAAGTTATGACATCAATTAACAACGTAAACTTATCAAGCTCTTTAACCAATTAGTCAAGCAACAATCTATGTCCATTCCAAGCCTTAATCAAGTCCAAACACGAATTTAGAATGATTTTTCCTCAACTCGTTCAACATTTACACAAAACAAAAATTATCAATATAGAATTAGGCCCACGATCGTGGGGGACTTTGCCACGATTGTGGGGGACTTTGCCACGATCGTGACAAAAAGCAAGTAAACAGGCCAGGATCGTGCACTGAGGGCCACAATCGTGCACAGTCTTTCTTCCTCAATTCTCCATGAATTTCACATATTTAGAGACATCACTACTACTTGAAAATTTCCATAATTCATGTCCTATAAAGCTACTTAATTTCATGATACTCTAGCTTCCATATTGGTTACATTAAGTCCCACAAAAATATACTCATTTGCTTCATTACCATTCACTTTATACCATTATACACGAAGTCCTAACTTTTCCAGATTACAAAACACTTCATTAACACCTATCTTTAGTATGAATTCATTATCAATAATACCTCAAATCCCAACTTAAATCATCCATATAACAGAAGATACCCTTTTCATTCATCACTTTCCAGCATAATGTCAACACCAATACCACATTTAATCTATTCCTAATCATTCATCATAATTTCTGCTAACACATGCCACAAAAATCAGTATTTCACTTATTTGTTCAACTCAAATGCCACCTTAATGTATAAAGCCTGCTTTGCCCCACATCAGCAAAGATCATCTCAAGAACAACGTGGGAGTAGGATGGTTTCAGCAAAGACAAGAAGATAACAACAAATACAACAATGTTATGCTTTTATGAAGGATTTTTGCATAGATTTTGGTGTGGCAATTGTACAGAAGTTAGGCAGCAACATAGAGATATGAGGGAGAAGTAAGTTTTGCTAGTGAGAGGAAGAAGAAGGAGAGAGTTTCAGAAGAAAACAACAAATGAAGAGGCTTTGCTATGCTTGTGTCGTGTAGTGTGAGTGGAGGATGAGTTTAAGGACACTTGTCAAGTGTCTATGCTAGCTACATGTCCTCTCTTTAGACTGCTAAATATCACTTAGTTCTTAGGCCATTTGTCACTTAATTCTACTACCATATGTCACTCAATTTATAGGTTTAGTCATCCTAAATTTTCACATGTTAACTTGTCTTGCTAGTTGAATTTTTTCCTAGTCTAAATGTACATTTTAATCCATCTATTCTTTTTATTGGTAAATCAAAATACAAAACATTAGAAATGCACAATCATGTCACAATTATTTAGAAACTTTCATATCCCGGAACATGTCACTTGAGTGTAATTTTTCTAAATCAACATTCGTGTGTGTATGTGCTCACATTATGCATGTGAATGAAATCATAAAATCATATCATAAATGCACCAAATTCATTCTAATATGATGTAATTCATGTGACTAATTAATCTACACTCTCACTCTTAGTAGTTTTGGAAACCGACTTATTACGTCTTCTCTCACGTCTCAAAGTCATCTCATCTCTCTCTCTTGCTTCTTTCTTCTTTTCTTCTCTTCTCTCTTACGTCCCTAATTCATCTCTTACGTCCCTTTTCTATTCATGCAAAAAGCACAAGTTTGGGCTTTTAACTAAATGAGTTCCCGAAACTAATTTGATATTTTTCTAATTATTTCGTGTTACTTTTTTTGGTTTTCTTGGTTTCTTTTTTCATTGATGTATGATCTTTTCTATGTTTTTGGTTTTCCAAGTTTTTGTTTTTGTGTTATTAATTTTCTTATTTATTGTTTATTGCTTTTTTGCATTTCAAATTATCTAATATTCTGCGTTTTTAGTTTATTTTAGCTATTACGTTTCTCAATTTTGTGTTTCTAGTTTTTGGTTTCCGCATTTCCATGTTACTTATTTTTCTATTTATCGTTATTTGCATTTTTTTATTTCTATATCTCAAC
Source organism: Erythroxylum coriaceum (assembly GCA_026874005.2). Taxonomy (NCBI): domain Eukaryota; kingdom Viridiplantae; phylum Streptophyta; class Magnoliopsida; order Malpighiales; family Erythroxylaceae; genus Erythroxylum; species Erythroxylum coriaceum. The sequence goes on from JANQAP020000172.1 coordinate 4,398,450, forward strand.
TAAATAGATTTTGTTTTCAGTTTATGTTTTACAAATCTCAACTAAATAAGTTTTTATTTTTTAATAATAAACAGAAAAATAAAAAAACCAAAACTAAAAATCACAACAGAAAAACAAAAGTGAAACAAAACACCACCTTATTAAATTTCATAAATCAAAAACATTTTGACATAAAAAAACACACACGACACATACATTACACCAAAAAAATTAAAGGATAATTTCGCTACTAAAAATAGACTAAATCCTTTGAATTATTATATTATTCCTGTAAAATTACTGTAAAGTGATAATTACTTAAATAAGCATATAATAAAAATGTTAAAATATTGTTTAAATAGCAACCAAAAAAAGAATTAAAAAAGAATGAAAGAAAGAAAGAAAGAAAAAAAGGAGGAAAGAAAATGATTTGGAACGATGAAAGAGAAAAAAAAAGAAAAAAGAAAGAAAAATGGCTGAAAACTAAAAAAAAACAGGATGATCAGTAATGGAGAGTAAAAAGCGCTGAATTGGAGCCAATTTTTCCTCCATTTTGGAGGAGGATTTGAGTTGGTCTAACCAGGGTTATGCCCCTCAGCTTTCATGCTATCTTCCCTTGACTGGCATTGGCCAGCTCCAACGAATGAAATGCAGCTTTCCACCAATTCAATTCTTCTAAATATATAGGAACTTTCTGAAAACTCTGAGGGAAAATAGCAGGGTGTTGACAAACTTATAGTATAAATTACCAGAACCAAGTGTCGACTTCAAATAGAATTGAACTTATGGAAAACAAACTACACAGAACTAGCTATTTTTGAATCTCTTACCCCACCTAGCTATATTTGAAGACAGATTCCTCCACATCATCACTTATCTTACCAACATTTCCTATGTGGGTTAACATAATATAAAATTACATAAAATCCAGTTGATTCAAATGATAGAAGACAAAGGGATACGGAAGTGACTAATCCGATTTCCTCAGGCAAGCTAGATTACAAATGTCGCCCCAGCCAAAATGAATATATTGCATATTCCAACAGGTGCGTCTTCACTCCTCCATGGCATCAGCTGAAGCTCCAGCAGTTGGCTTGGACTTTCCCTTTCTCTTACCTATATATTGATAATCACATAAATCTTAAGACTTCTTACTAGGCAGAAACGAAAATGGTCATGGCTCAAGAGAAATGGTAAAGCTCATGTAAGGAAGCATAGAATACTGACAGAATGATAAAAATAAAATTACCTTTGTATTTCAACTGCTTGAGGTTCAAACCATTCTTAATGTGAAATCTTGAAGGTGTTGTGTTACCGTCTTTGAAAGAATCTTCCCCTAAAAAATTAACTTCCATCAACATTTAACTTTCAATTTATATTCTATGCAGACAGAAAAGTCAAGAAGCCTTGGAACTATACCAGTTTGCGTTTGTGAATCTAAGTTCTTAGTGAGAATAACCAAAATTCCAGGATCAGTAGTCTTTCAGGACTCTAACAAAGCAAAAGACAACTAGCCAATTGAAGACAATTCTGATATTTCAGAAACACTTTATGAGATAAGTTCTCCATACCATAATAGAACCCCTATCTTTCTCCTAGTTCTCCAGTTAGTACGAAGGGACTAAGCTTATATTGTTTTCACAAAAATATGAGACCTTTGAAGTAATCAAAAGCACATTTCCTTGGAAAGGATAGAAAGTTTATAGGTGCAAACAGATAACACATAAGTAGAATCCACTATTCATCAAAATAAGTTTGTTAGACATAATAATACTAAATGCCCATTTAAATGGCCAATGATCAAAACTTGTGGGAAATATTTTATCAAGAATAAAGAAGATGACAGGTTAGGTAAAGGATAGTCAAAATTTAGGAGGATAGCTTTGATATTTCAGAAAAGAACAGTTAAATATCTACCAAACAATGATTCATAACCATCTAAAAAAGACTCATGACCAACACAAAAGATGATACAACAAAATGATGTGAGCCTTAGCATGGGATCTAGTCACAGGCGTAGACACGGAAGAATCTTTCTTGAGACCTATAGTGAATTTGGAGAGGTAACTCGTCATGACAGAGCCACGTCTAAGTCTAACTTGCAGAGAGAATAATTGTTTCCCTTTATTGAATACTGATATCCTTTTTTAAAGGCTGGTAATAACAAGAGAAAGAAATCCAAAATTATATGAACTTAACTAAAATAGGAAAGAGATCCCAGATTGTAAGATCTTAACCAATTAAAGGATTCTATTGAATAGAAAGTCCAACACGTAAAAGAAACAAAATAAACTCCAATTGAGTAAGCTAGGATGCATCTACTGCTACTGCCTTCCTTCTCTGATATTGCCATCCAACAAAAGCATCCACATCATCACTTCCTCTCTCAGCTTTGAGCTTGTCCTCAAGCTCAAACTCTGAATAAGCTTCTTAAAAGTGCTCAACTGGTTCCCATGTTGCATCTTTGTGAGGACACACTACCCACTGCACTAACAGCTCCCATTGGCCTCAGTGAACCTACTACATAAAATAACCCGAGGAATTGGTAAGGCTTTGACATCACACATTGACAGCAAATTTCCCACAACAGCTGGTTGGGTTCCTTTATATTCTTTGAAGAGAGACACATGGAACACATCATATATTTTACTTCCTACACACAGCTCAAGCCGGTAAACAACAAGTCTACTCTCGCCACAACCTTGAAAGAGCCAAAATAATTTGGCAGAAGTTTGAGATTTTCTATCTGGTGCCATAACCAATCCCCAACTGCAAAACTCAACTATCTATTCCTCGAATAATAAGTTTTCTTCATCCTTTGTTAAGGCTTGCAAGAGCCTATCACGAGCAACTTGTAATATTGCATTCCTCTTTCAGAGAGCTTTATCAACTATTTTAATCCATATGGAACCCACTAAATAAGAGAGAGAAGCCAAGGAAGCTCCTTTTCCACGTCTAGCATAAATTCATCCTTAAAAATGCTACCATACTGGCTACCAGAAGTCACATTCTACCATAAATTCTTCCTCAAAATTGGGCAACTTCAAGATCGAGATTGTTTATAGAGAGACCTTTAATCTATTGAAAGCAGCGTCAGCCTATTGGAAAGCATTTTTCTTCAAGAGACTCGTTAAGGGTGTGGCCACTTGCCCATAATCTTTGATAAATTTCCTACAGTACCTTGCTAAATCGAGGAAGCTCCAAGATCATTGGTGGATTGACGAATTGGTCAACCAATGATGGCCTTAATTTTGGTTAAAACAATTCCACTCCAAAAACATGGATGACATGTCCAAGATAGACCACCTATGAGCCAAAGAAATACCTGGACTTCTTTAAGAACAACATGTTAGCTTGCAAGAGTTCGAAAATTATTCTCATATGATGCATATATTCAACCAATGTATTGCTATAAATTAACATGTCATCAAAGAAGGCCAAGCCAAACTTATGCAAATAAGGTTGAAAAGCTTCGTTCGTCAAACTATAGAAAGTTGAAGGGGCATTGGTAAGCTCAAAGGGTACGATTAGAAATAAAAATTGCCCATGGTGAGTTTTAAAGGCTGTCTTTTCCACATCTAATAGCGCCATCCTGATTTGGTGGTAGCCCAATCGTAAATCAAACTTTGTAAACTGTTTCCCTCTATGAAGTTCATTCAATAGCTCATCAACCACTAGAATAAAAAATTTATCCTTAACAGTGCGGGTGTTGAATTCACGATAATCCACCCAAAACACCACGAACCATCATGCTTTTTGAGCAAGAGGACTGAGAATGGGGATCTACCTGGTCGAATGATCCATTGTTGTAGCATTTGGGTTCATTGCTTCTCAATCTCATCCTTTTGAAAATGTAGGGACCCATAAGGTCTTACTATGATTGGTCCCAACCGTTTGATAGGTATGTGATGGTCACACTCACAACTCAGAGGTAAATCAAAAGGCTACATAAATAGGTTTGCAAACTCAATCAATAACTTATTCAAGATTACCATAGTTGAATCCTATCCTTGCATCAAACTTAGTCGTGGTTCTACATCTAGAGGTTGTCCCTGCCACAACACCTCCTTTCCATTGATGGCATGTAGAGAGACCTTAGGATTTCCACCATGTCTTCCTCTGATTCACTTTCGCATCTGAAACCGCAATCCAAAATAAGCTTTTACATTTGTGTCCTACTGAATAGGATTCACATAGTTATAACAGAATCCTTTGGCCCTCCTTTCTACCACCTCCACTCGTGTCAATCTCTTGGCAAGAAGTGCAAAAGAGCTTACCCTGTTGTTGCTCCCTATTGGTTTTGTCGTTAGTTGTTGTCCTTTTGCATTTGAGCTCTTGTTGGTTCACAAGGTTAGGATTCCTTGAGAAACCCTTTACTTACAATCCAATGCTTGAGCCACATTCACGGCAATTCTAATGTTCCCTGGTTGCTGCATCTCAATGTCAATCCTAAGTTCTCCAACAAAACAAGAGGTAAAAAAGTCCACTTGCTAGAGAGGTTTATGATTAGAAGTCCTGGGCACTAACAACTAGAATTGCATTGATATTCCTCGATAAACCCGATTTGTTTTAAGGTTGACAAGTTCTAGTAAAGGATTATTACTAATAGATGGCACAAATCTCACATGATAACACTCCTTAATATGCCCTAATCTAGTTCCTTTTCCTCCTAATCCACTTGATCAAAACCATAATTATGCCTCACCCAATAGATTAAATGCAACTAAGCCCACCTTGTCCCTTCAACAATCTTTTAATTGGCGAAGAAATTCTCACATCATTACAACCACCCTCAACTTTCATCAATGCCATCATAAGTAGGAAATTCCATCTTGGAGTATCACAACACCACGATCACCCCAACTGCGATTTCGATTTGTCTTTCTACCTTTCTCTACAACCTGGGCTATCACTGCCTTGTCCCTCTGCATTATCTCTAATATGGTCCCCCAACTGAGAGGGAAAGTTTTGCCATCCACTCTACTCATGCATGTTGTGGTGTAGCCATTTGTCCCATAAAAGCATCCGGCTTGGCTGTCAAATTCTTTGTGTCACCCATGATACCATGCTTTGATACCAAAAATGTTGTGAGCCTTAGCATGGGATGTAGTCATGGGCTTAGACATTGAAGAATCTTTCTTAGGACCTTGGTGAATTTGGAAAGGTAGACTCATCCTTGATAGAATCCCTCTAAGGCTAACTTGCTGGGAGAATAATTGCTTCCCTTTATTGAATATCGAGAACCTCTTTTAAAGGTTGCTGATAACAAGAGAAAGAGATCCTAAATTATAGGATCTTAATTAACAAAGGAAAGAGATCCTAGATTATAAGATCTTAACCAATTAAAGGATTCTACTAAATAGAAAGTCTTAACACGTAAAAGAAACAAAATAAAACTCTAATTGGGTAAGCTAACTTGCATGTACTACTGCTGCCTTCTCTAATATTGTCATCCAACAAAAGCAGCCACATCAAAAGATTTAAATAGATAAATGAAAGAGAAAAAATTTGAAGAGGAAAGAAGAACCATTCGATTTGTTTCATTTATTGCATAGAAAAAGCATCGAAACACTTTGCGCCTTCATTAACAGCCCATATAAATGCAATCAATTGAACACTACACCTCCACTCTATAATGGCAAAGCCTCTAAACACCTGATGAAACATAAATTATCAGAACCGGTGCATCAAAACACTTTGCCCCTTCATTAACAGCCTAGATAAATGCAATCAATTGTACTCTACACTTCCACTCTATAATGGCAAAGCCTCTATAAACCACAGGAAGCCTAAATTATCAAATAATATTCGGCAAGGTTCCAGTTTGGTAGCTTATGTAGCACCCAAAACTAGAAGCACACGCCTTCCATCATTTCAAATGCAAATGATAGAAGCAGTAAAACGATGATGAAAGGTACGATGCTAATAGTTCCCAAAAAAAAAAAAAGGTTCACGAGAAAATATGGAAAAGAGGACGAAGAAGAAGAAGAAGAACCTTGAGCAACAGCCATCTCAACATCTTTCATGGTAACCAGACCCTTCTCTAAAGCCTCCTTCTGCTCCTGTAACATATAAAAAACGAATTGAATGCATATCACATGAAGTTTTTTTTATAAAAAAAAGTAATAAAGACTGATGAAATTAACGCACTCTCCGCCATTTCTTGAGGAGCTTGCGCTTGCGCTTCCCGGAGACAGAAAGAGGCTGAGGCTTGTTCCTGAGTTTGCGAGTAAAAGGGTCCCCATGTAAATCTCTCTTCTTCTGTGCTATAAGCGCTCTTCTCCTCTTCTGCACCACATTGAACTTCGCCATTGTGTCTGTATTCTTTTTTCTTTACACTCGGAAACCCTAACTTCCCACGCCCCCCAAAAAGACACCCTTTTACATGCACCCCACTGGGTTGGGCTTCTCTTGGACTCACCCACGCCCCCTATTACCATGTAGCCTACAATAACAAAATAAAAATCGATTTACTTTACTTGAATCAAAATAAAATGTATGTTATCCCAAACTTGAGGGATTTTTATTTTAGGTCTTTAGATTTAATCTGATTGTTGTTGGTACGCTTTAAATAAGGACGAAACTATAAAATTTTAAATCAAGAATAAAATTTGAACGTTAATTATAGAATAAAAAAGTTTTATAAATAAAGTTGCAAATTCTGTACCGGATTGAATTCTGGTACGGTACTATACCGGTATCGGTTAATATCGAATACCGTTTCGAGTAATTTTTTAAATTTATAAAATAGTCCCTAAAATTTTTTAAATTTGCAAAATAGTCCATTAGTATATTGTACAGTTGTACTGTATACTTAACTACTTAACTATTTACATCAACCCTGTTTGCAAAAATCATAATAATAAACAATAATCACAATTAATATGAAATAATAATAATAATTTATAAATATTTCACATATAAATAATAACTACAATTAATATAAAAAAAAGACAATCATCATACAAATATAAAATTAAGAATAATACAAAGTATTAAAAATATTACAATAATACAATTTCATCATTTTAATAAATAATATTATATCAAAAGATTCAAAACATTTAACAAAAAGAACAATAAATATCCTTAAACAATTTACAAAAAGAGTTGATGACGAATAAACAATCAAGTAGAAGTTAAACCTAAAACAAAAACATTACAGTTATATTACATATATAGAATTTAACATGAACATCAAATACAAGTAAATTTAAAAGAAGGGGAAAAACAAAAACCTGAAACGAAATTCAATCGTCAATGGAAGGATACCCGCTATAACTGCACTGACCCTAGTGATCATTTGGTACAAAAATTTCATTATTAAGAGTAGCTTCATCATCATTATCATTCAAATTTAATGCACCAAATGACATGTTAATACTTTCCCATCCAAGATTATCTTCCAAATCCAAATCATTCACATCAACTAAATTTGGTTCTTCAGAAACTCAATTTGCCAAAAGATCAATATTATCAATAGAAATTGGATCAGTTGAACTACTTGTGCTATTAAGACTCCTAATAAACAATTAAATTTAATTATTATAAAATTATAAGAAATTATATTGAAATTAATAATGATAATAATGAAAATAACGTACTTTTCCCGAAGCTTTAAATTGTAACAAACAAAAACCAAGTCATTCAACCTCTTATGCTCCAATCTATTCCTTTTCTTTGAGTGGTTAAATTCAAATGTGCTTCAATTTCGTTCACAGCCTGTTGCACTCACATATTGACTTAAAATTCGAATCGCAAACCTTTTCAATTATGGAACACTATTTCCGAATTGATCCCACCAAAAAACTGTAAGTTATAAGATAACAAAAGTAGTGTTATAAACAAAATAAAGTGATAATTAATTTTCAACAAATAAGAAAAAGGAAATAACTAATACCTGGAGAGAGTTTTCCTCTTTGTCGAATAGCAATCGGCATTCTAAAATCCCCATAAGATAACTTATAAAGCTCCATTTGTGAGCTTAAAAGATCTTGCATCACGTCAATGCTAACAATTGTTGTAATTGTTAAAAGCATTCCTCTATTAACTTTAGCTTGCTTTGTAAGATCCAGTCTAAAATACACACTACGATTCAAAAATGCCCCAACTACAAACAATGAAGAAGAAAGTTGTCTTTCCCGTCTCTCATTAATGATTAAAAGATATGGTGTATATAAAGAAGGCCTATTTTTCAGATTGCCCTTGATTGCTTCCGTCGCTCTCTCTATAGCATCAAAAATATAACCTATTGTTGGCTTTTCTTCACTATCAGCCAAGCCAAGAACCCTTACCAAAGGCTCATAAACTCGGATAACAAATTGACATTAAGACCAAAATTCTCTATCTTCCAGTATAATATTACAAACCTCCACTCCAGCATTAGACCTAGCACGCTGAGATGCAATCCACTTATCACTTGTAAACATTT
>JANQAP020000172.1:4597228-4609985 GCA_026874005.2 Erythroxylum coriaceum
AATTGATATGATGCCATGTGGAGTATTGTAGTGATCGCACGTAGCGCTCCCTTATCATAGGATATGTATCGGAATGATCTACGAGCTTCCCGGTGTATACCCTACGGTAATGAGGTGTTACATTCAGCTTGCATGGCAAAGGGAGAGTTCTATCTGGTCTTCAGCTTGCATGGCAGAGGTACTATCGTAGGATTGTCCTAGAAGTGCACTCGTTACTAGTTCTAAACATTATGTCTTTCCCATATATGCGTTCAATGTCCCTCGATCCCCTGGTCCTCGACATTAACGAGCTCTTTACTCGAAACTGGGTCGTTCGACCACATCACATTCACAGTGAGGGCAACCGGTGTGCAGACTGGCTGGCCAATTTTGCAGCTCAGTTTGAGCTTGGGAGTATTTCTCTAGAACATACACCCGTAAGGTGCAACTCAATCCTCTTAAAGGATATGTCGGAGATTTGTTTCCCACGACTAGTTTTGTAATTTTTCAATTTTTATCCCTTTTATGTAAAAAAAAAAAAAGACTACCCAGGCGATCAACTAAATTCATTATGCTGGCCAACCACTACTAGATCCTTTATTAACCAAGCAACAAACCACCACTATTGTGATTGACTTCTTACTCGACAATCAGTTTGCCTAGCTGTAACTTTCCAGACATGGATATACTCCGAACCTGTCACAGATCAAGGTAGGTAAATGTAACCAAAGGGCTTGAATAGGCCCAAAAAAACATGGTTATAGTAATAGGAAAACTTACATTACCTATCAGCTTGCTGCTCCTATCATATTCCTTCCGTCATCTTACAAGCTCCTCAAAACTGTCAGTAAAGGATATCCGACTACTGATTCTCAAAGAAGCCGATTAAAAAGAATTTATTGTGTGACCATCCAATAGACACACACCCCCAAGATAGCAACGGAAGAGAAAAAAAAAAAAAATGAATACAGCAAATGATAGCATAATATAATTAATCTACACGGAAATTAATAGGAACTGCTACCAATGCAATGCACAAGATAAAATTGGAACTGTAACAAAAGGATTTGATCCTTATTGTGCTACTGTAAGGTAAAGCGTACAATAGAATACAAGCACAATGTTGACTATTGCAATCTGCAGAGAACAAAAGCTAAAACCAAGAAGATAGCTTCCAATCAAATTGGCATTGTGCATTTTTTTTGAGAATGCCCTAACAAATGGCAACGACCACATTGAACAACTCTTTTTGGCCGCTTGAGATTCTCAACACGAAGAACTTTCTTTTTTGGTCTCCCAGGTGGCCGTCGTGTTTTGGGAGGTCTTATGATAATATCAACTTTTGCACCCGCACCTTCAGTTCCCTCCCCTGATTCTTTCCATAGGCTCTTATCTGGAATGAGATTAATCATTTGCAAGTAAGTCTCCCTGTAACTTGCAACAGTAAAACAAGGCTCAGCAAAAAGATGGGCATTTTGCCCACAAGAAATCAGAGCAGCAGCAGCATGTGCACAAGGTAAACCATAAATCTGCCAGCGACGACATGAACACACACGACTTCTAATGTCCACAATATTTGTCCGCTCAGTGGATACAATCTCAAACTCAACTTCATTTGCGCGAAGTACTTGATAGCAACGAGCATCAGCAATCGCCTCTGAAATTCGCTTCTCGGCTGACGGCACAAGGATTGAGTTCCACCTCATGCCTAAATCACGGCGATTGTCAATCCAAGTAGTCAGCTGATGTCGAATATGCTCCATCATTTGCACAATTGGCAGCTCATGGCATTCAAGAGCCCAATTATACAACAACTCTGTGACCCCCAGGGTAAAATGGCCATATCTTACACCCTCAAAATAAGCTACAGCCCACAGTTGGGGAGGGAACTGTTGAAACCACGACATAACATCCTGCGAAATCTCTACCATCTCAGAAATCTTGCTTTCAAATTCAGCTGCAGTAAGGGCATAAACTGCATTCCAGAAAATATTGACCAATTTTGTGTTTTTAAAAGTATCACGGAAGTTTTCGCTAACATAACGTAAACAAAATCCATGGAAAGCACTGGGAAAGTGTGTTTCCACAGCCTCTACAATACTCCTTTGTCTTTCAGACAGTATAGTAAGTCTAGGCATGTTTTCAGTATTTACTCCAAGGAGCTTCCGCAACTCCGACATGAACCACATCCAATTTTCATCACTTTCCACGTCAACAATGGCAATAGCCAGGGGGAATAATACATCATCAGCATCAACAGCTGCAGCACAAAGCAAAGAGCCCAAGTATTTTCCTTTAAGATGAGCTTTGTCAAGTTCCAAAAGTGGCCTACATGCATTTATGAAACCATATATACATGCACGATAAGAAACAAGGAGGCGCTGGAAACAATTTTCTTGTCCAGTTGCAAAAACTGAAGCAATGCTTCCTGGATTTGTCTTCCTTATCTGCTCACAGTATGCAGGGAGGAGGCGAAATCCTTCTTCAAAAGTCCCATGAAGTGCAGCCATGCTGCGCTCCTTCCCACGCCAAGCCTGCATATATGAGACAGCAACCCCATGCTGGTCACGGATATCTTGCAGTATTTCTTTAGGCTTGTATTGTGGATTATCTCGTATGCGTGCTTCTACAGATCTAGCAACCCAACCCACAGATGCTTGTTGATGGTGGAGGTTGCGGACTCCTTCACATGTATGCTCTCCATGCAACGTTCTAACAGAAAATGTTGTAACTCCAGGACATTTTGCAACATGGATGCGCCAAGGACATCCTTCTTTGGAACATTTGGCTATAAATCGGCTGCGATCAGATTTTACTATCCGAAGATCAAAATGTAAGGCTATAGCAATATCTTTTAATGTTCTCCTGCAAGTCTCAACATCAGGAAATTCTTGCCCAATAGTCAATGTATGATCCGTCAACGCAAAAGAAGATGCATCAAGCACAGCTAATGTATGATCAGCCATAAATATAGTGAATGGAGGAGTTGCAGATTTATGTGATTTACAGGCTTCCCTGTGTGCTGCATAAGATATTTTTACATACTGCCAACAGATAAACTGTGTTGTCAGATATTAATAGTGCAAGAAAGGAAAGAAAATAAAATCACAAATGAGAATAATATGTACCAGGAATACAAGTGTCACTTAATTGGAAAACAATTTTGGATGAACATGAGCATTGCAACCAAATTTATTTCTCAAATCAAGAAGGATTTGCACCAGAGCAGTGAAATGCAAAAGAATTCATCCAAATAAAATAAGCCTTAATTTCCAAAATTAAACAATTAAATTCCCACTTTATGCACTTCCAAATATGAGCATGCTTATGCCCATCTACATATTTTTACATATATGCACATCTTCATATGCACATATAACTTATGATCAAATAATGAAATCTTGCAGCACCACGATAAACACTATCAGCTCTAACTATATGACAACAAGGACTTTGGGCTTTCAAGGCATTGTCAAGATATGTTTTTCAATCCCGTATAATACATCCAGTAGAACATGCTGAAGCATTCTAGTCGTGTTGCATACCCCATTGATGTACAGTTCTTTGATACAAACAACACGAAAGACTAGACCTAAGATGACCCTTCATTCTCATAATTGTATCCTCTCTGTAAAGGATAAGAGTTGCAACTTTTCAAACTGCAAGTTGAAAAATGAATCCCGGGTCCTCTTAAAACTCCCTTTTCTTCATCCTCCTTTCATTGTAATCTTCTACTACTTAATCCTGAGTCCTCTTAAAACTCCCCTTTTCTCATCTTCCTTTCATTGTAATCTTCTACTACTTTATCTCTTTTCTCATCTTTGCCTGGATGTTATGTTCATATGTGAAACTGTCAGAAGAATTAATTTGGCTCAGGAAGTCAATTCCTATAACTGAATAAAACCAAGTCTGAACGTGCCTTTTCAAATTCTTGTTCTTTTCTTATAATCTTTATCCTCTTAAATTATATGCGTTATATTTTTCTCTAACAGTTTAAAAGCTGGGTCTGTTGCTTAGGAAAACAATTCTCTGTTTAGCAAAATAACCACTATGAATAAAGCAACTGTTTGCAAGAAAATTGATATTCTAAAAGGAATTTGTCCCGAAAACCTGCACAGTCATTACCCAACTGCATTTGTCCACGCTATCAAATAGCAATTTTCCTCCCAATCTGTGCCTATATTCCTGCAAATTTGAGTACCCAATGCTATCATACCCATGTTTCAGTATATTTTCTTAGGAACCCCATATGGGAAATGAAATTCCATGATCAAAAGCATCACAAATCAATCTGGTAGACTAAAATATAAAACCCCACATCATAAAGACATCAGCATGAGTGAAGGCAATTGATCTCAAGAATTAAAGAAGTTAGACAACTCACCTTATAACTCATTGATGATGACAATTTCTAGAGAACATTCAAACTCAGAGACACAATGATTCCAAGCATCTACTGCTAAAATTCTTACTAATTGAATAAACATGCATCACATATGTCTTGTCTGAGACTCGACTTCCAAATATTTTGATGGAAACATAGGCAAGGGAAACAAGCCTATGAAACATCTTAGGAGTGCAAGACCAATCAGAACAAAGTTGTGATAGAATGCCAAGGCATATGCTTGATGTCATTCATGTGATTGATGAGATCGTAGGTTCCACATGTCGGAAAAACGTGATCATTGGTCTCGATAGTAGTATAACAATCATCAAGGTTGTTGAAAGAGTTAAAGAAATTGAAAGAAGTTCATCCCAAATAAAAGGAACTAAACTAGTTCATAGTGATATACCACCTCCAACAATAGCATAATCACGGATAAATGGTTGTCATTTAAGAATCCATCAATTATATAAGGTTTTGGAATGAGGTATATAATTTTAACTTTTGAATGTGCCTTAGAAGCTACTCGTCCTCTAGTTGTCTGCCTCAATCTTTACATTGCGAGCCTCAAGAGAAACTATTAGAATCTTAGCAAATATGTATCTCGAATAAGTCAATTAAACTTATTCTATGTATAAAGAAGAATACAATTGCTATCTTTTGGCTTGTTAGAAGGTAGTAGAGAATGGCTTTGAGAAAAATGAAAAATCTTACAACTTTAATTTTAATTTAGTAGCCAAGGGCATTGGGCCCTAATGTAAGGTGTGTGAATAGGTTGTCTTAATCCTAATTCATCACATATAATATTAATATATACAAATAATATAGCACTAGTGGTTACATAAATAAAAGACCAAATTATCCTCATATTTAACACTCCCCTGCTCAAGGTTGAGCATATATATGATCTATAACCAACTTAACACAAGGATATGTGTTTTGTCCTTTCATCATAAACTGGATTCGATGAATACACAATTTCACTTGGTTTACATACTAGCATCATAGGTTTTGGTAAGGCAAGCCTTGATGGTCACCTTCCTATTTTCTCAAGGAGATGACGCAACCCTAACTATTCACATGCGCCACTTGACATGGATCTATATTTGTCCTCTGCATTAGACCACACAACTATATTTTGCTTCTTACTTTTCCATAAAATCAAGTTTCCTCCAACAAATATAGATCCATGTATGGAGTCATATTTAACAGCCATAACTCGTAATTCATTCTAATTTTCTTTCTAGTATAATTGCATCCTTTGTATTTGGATTGTGTAAGAAAGAGAGGTTTGTATTTCTTGATTATTTTATTGTACAATAGTAAGGATATATATACATATTTACAAGATTAAATTAGGGAATGTAATCTCTATAATCAAGGGATTATAATCCATATAATGAAGACTAGAATCAATGAAATTAATGCTCAATATGTAACACACCCTGTCAAGTTGGAGCATAGATATTAATCATGCCCAACTTGTTTCAAATGTAATTGATTTGAGGACATTTTAGGTCCTTTGTGAAGATATCTTTAAGTTGCTCTCCAATTTTGATATTCCGAAGAAATCAAGTTGTGTTAAACTCTTTCACGAATGAAGCGGCGGTTAATTTCAACGTGTTTGGTCCTTTCGTGAAACACTGGATTAGAGGCAATATGTAGAGCAACCTGATTATCGCACCATAGTTTTGCTGGTATTGAGGTTTTAAAACCAATTTTGTATAATAGTTGATATATCCATATTATATCACGTTGCTTGTGCCTTAGGTCTGTATTTAGATTCTAAATGGATCTAGATACAACTTTTGTTTCTTACTTTTCCATAAGACTAAGTTTCCTCTCTGAAAGACACAAAAATCAGCATAGATTTTCAATCGATCTTAGAACCTGCCTAATCTGCATCCGAAAAGCATTCAATGTGAGTGTGTCCATGATTTTCGTATAGTATCCCTAGTCCAAGAGCTCCATTTAAGTAGTATAAGACTTGTTCTACAACCACCCAATGATGAATAATTGGAGAAGACATGAATTAACTTACAATGCTAACAAAATTTGCAATATTAGGGCAAGTTACTCTAAAGATAGTTTAATTTTTTGACCAATCTTCTATATTTTTCAGGTTTTGAAAGCAAATCTTTGTCTTTGGTCAGTTGTAAATTAAGGGAGGCATTGGGGTACTGCATCGCTTAGCTCCCAACTTTCCTGTTTTAGCTAATAGATTAAGTAACTATTGTCTTTGGGACAGGAAAATGCCTTTCTTACTTCTCGTTACTTCTACTTCTAGAAAATATTTCAAAGCTCCTAGATCCTTCGAGTGCAACTGATTGTGAAGAAAGGATTTTAATGATGAAATGCCCATAAAGTAAGTTCCTGTAACAACGATATCATCCACATATACAACAAGGAGAATAATCCCAAGTTTAGATTGTTTATAGATGACTGAGTGATCATATTTGCTCTAAGTCAATCCAAACATTTATATGGCTTGACTAAATTTTCCAAACTAGGCACATGGACTTTGTTTCAAGCCATACAATGGCTTGCGAAAAAGACAAACTTTTCCATACTCCCCCTAAGCAACAAACCCAAGTGGTTGCTCCATATATACTTCCTCTTGGAGGTCACAATGTAAGAAATGAATACATGGAGAGATGTTAGTTTAGCAACAAGAGAGAAAGTATTAGAATAATCCACACTGTAGGTTTAAGCATAGCTTCTAGCGACAAGTCATGCTTTAAGACGAACCATTGATCCATTAGGAGTTTGCTTCCAATCTCTTTCCAATAGGTAAGTTTACCAAATTCTACGTACCATTAGCCTCTAAAGCATTCATCTCCTCTATCATAGCATTATGCCAACTAGGATAAGCTAAAGTTTCTCGAATAGTTTTCAGGAGAGACACATAATCAACTGAGGGGACAAACAAACATAAAGGAGAGGATAAATGATCATAAGACACAAAAGAGGAAATAAGAAAGGAGCATTGGCGTTTACCTTTGCAAAGAGCAATGGGGAGATCATTTGAAGTCGGAACTGATGTCGAAGAAGACATAGGAACGGAGCTCACATAAAAATGATTTCTTCGTCTAGAATGGCCAAATGAATGGGTGGTGCTTGTGGTAGTAACATAATTGATTTGGCAGGTGACCTCATAAATTAACGGATCATCATCCGCCTTTGTAGGTACAGAAGGAATAGGAAAGAAGGAGATGTGTCCAAACAAGGTGACATCGACAAGCACAAGATATTTGTTGAGAGTTGGACAATAACACTGATAGCCTTTTTGTATAAGATAATAGCCCAAAAATACACATTTAAGAGATTTAAGATCTAGCTTGGTGAATTGAGGGTGAAAATCTCGAACAAAACAAGTACTGCCAAAAATTCGTGGTGTAAGGGAGAATAAAGGTTTAGTAGAAAAAGAATGTTATGAGGAATCTCACTCCAAAGAACGGATGAAGGCATAAAATTGATTAAAAAACAAGTTGTAGAGACCACACCAACTCAAAACAATTTGGGGACACTGATTTGGCAGTTTCAAGTAAATGACGATTTTTTCTTTCAACTACACCATTTTGAGATGGTGTGTTGACATATGAAGATTGATGAAGAATACCATTTTGTAGTGCTGAAACGAGGTGGAAAAGTACTCTTTGGTGTTGTCACTTCTTAGAGTATGGATAGAAAAATTAAGTTGTGATTTGATTTTAGCACAAAAGGTAGTAAAATAGATGAATACCTCGAAACAATTTTTCATTAAGTCAAGCCAGGTCACTCGAGAAAAATCGTCAACAAATGTAACAAAAAATTGAAAACCAGTTTTGGATATCACTAGACAAGGACCCCAAACTTCAGAGTGTACTAATTCAAAAGGGAAACTAAATCATTTATTAACCCATTTAAGGGAAGACACACGATGGTGTTTAGTAAATTGACAAGACACACACTTATAAGTTAGAAACATTTAGAAATTGAGGACATATCTTCTAAAATAAAGGTAAAGAGGGGTGTCCTGGCACTGGAACAGGCAATAGGTTAAGACACGTGGTTATCCAAAATGTGGAGACCTCTCGATGCTCGTGATTTACCAATAATCTTCTTCGTCATAAGATCCTTGAAAAGTCATGGGTGAGTTTACTCACAGATAGCAAATTAAATGAGAATCCAGATAGTTGTAAGACAGAGGTTAGTGAGAATAATGGAGTAGGGTTAACAATGCCAAAACCAATAACACAGTAAGGAGATCCATCTGCTAAGGTAACATAGGAAAAAGATGAGTGTTTTTGGAAAGTAGAAAAGAGATTGGGATTACCTATCATGTGATCCGAGGCACCATAATCAATGGCCCATTGGGAGGAAGAGAAAAGAAGACATACAAATGTGTGACCTAAATCAGCAGTAGCAGAGATAGAGTGAGATTAATCTTTCAATGCTTCTTAGTATTGGGTGAATTTGGAAAATTCATCTGTAGAAACTGTAATGGTCTTCTCAGCGAATGAGGTCGACTACAAAGTAGCTGCTACATGAGCGGTGTACGTTTTCTAATTTTTATTTTGTAGTTTTCTACAAGTATGTTTGTTGTGAATTGGTTCATGACAATATTAACGAATGATTCCTCCTGTATCTTGATTCCAATGTCTTGTTCCTCCTTTGTTATTATTCCTCTGGAATGATTTTCCGTAACGAGAATTCTGACTCAGAAGAGCACGAAAGGTCTGAGCAGTGGGAACAACTAAATCGTTATTGTCTGTACGAATTATCCGAGTAAATACCTCATGCAGGGAGTAGATTTCAATGTTGGAAAGAATCTTAGACTTGTCAATCTCCAACTATGAGTTAATTTCGACTGAGAAACTCATGACGGCCATCAATTCTCATTGAAATTTGGACTTTAATATCAAAGCTAAATGGAAACAAAACATTTAATTCTTCGTAGATCCTTTTGAAGTTCATAAATTAAGTTTGAAGGGATTGGTCATGTTGTTCAGCTCTATAAAATCCTTTACTGGCCTCATAAAATCGAGAAGTATTTCCTTTTCCAGAAAATAGAAAATTCAAATAATCTATTAATTCTTTGACATACTCACAGTGATTAACGAGGTTGATGACTTTGTCGTCAATAGAATTCCAAATCTGTAAGAACAAGCGAGCATCATCGAATAGCCACTCGTTGCGTGTATAGTCCATTTGAAGATCATCAGTAAGGTGATGATCTTTAGAAATACTCCTTAAATAAATTCGAATTATCTTACACCAATCAGAATAGTTAAAGCCAGTTAACTTATGTTTTGTGATTTTTGATATCACAAGAACGACATCTGTGAAAATAAAACTTTTGCTATCATTGGCCATGATCATAATAGTCAAAACCACTACGAGGGAGAACAGAGATCCAAAAGAGATGTTGTGACAAGCCTAGGTGAATGTCCTACTAAAAACACCAAGGAACAAGAGGAGCAGTGGCAAGATGGTGGCGGAAGTCAGATTGTTAGAAACGTTGGTCGACAGGAGTTAACGCCGGAGGTGGTGACTGGAGGTAATGGCGCCACAAGACGTGCATGGACGTGTAGGCGAGTGGGACTATGGCCGATAGCGGTGACCCTGCGTGTGACTCACGCGCAACTCTTTTGGTGGTCAAATTTTCGAGGTTGGCTTCCAATTATCATAAGAAGTTGGCAAAGGTAGTAGGTATGTCACAATGAAAGCTCTAGGAAGCTTCAGTCAACAAAGAAGGCTATAGTCAGATGTAGTTAGGTCAATGAATTATCTTCTTCCATAATTTATGCAAGTCTTGTTACGAACATCTTTTCTTACTAGCTAGTGTCCAACCTTTTGATTCAATAATGGCTTCTCCATCTTTTTCGTCGTCTTCTTCTCTACCCTCTCGCCAGTACGACGTCTTCTTAAGCTTTAGGGGGAAAGACACTCGTTGCAATTTCACCCGCCCTCTATATGTTGCTTTGCGTCAAAAGGGTCTCAAAACCTTCATCGACAATGAACTTAGTAGAGTCCAAGCAATTCAAGATTCCAATATCGCTCCTTGGGCAGAAGTAAGACAGACTTCTGCTCACTTGGGCAGAAAACTAAACACTCAAAAACCTAAACTAGGCTCTGATTCCATGTAAGAAAGAAATAGGTTTGTATTTCTTGATTATTTCACTGTATACTAGTAAGGCTATATATGCATATTTACAAGATTAAATTAGGGAATGTAATACCTATGATCAAGGGATTATAATCCCTGTAATGAAGACTAGAATCAATGACAGTAATGCTCAATATATAACAGGCTGCAGTCCTTCACTGTATGGAAAAAGAGAAGAGAATGCAAAAAAGCGAGAGAAGAAAAATGTCCCTTAAAGGGGAGCGACTTATGAATAAGTTTAGATCAATGACAAAATTGATGGCGGGGATAATTAGTCAATATCAACTTATTCTTCACATTTGGTGAAGGGTCTCAGCTAGTAAGTTAAATCAAGCTCCAAGGTGGTTTGCTACATCAGCAACACGATCAAAGCGTTGATTCATGCGTACGCCAATAATGGCTAATATGAATTTCTAAGCTGTTGAAATTGACATTTTTAACAAACAGAAATCTCCATCATCAGAAGATGAAATGAAGTTAACAATTATAATTGTGATAGCCTAGAGATATTACACTCAACTTGCATTCTTTGCCATATTACTCCAGGTCAAGCAGAAGCTTAAAGGTCTACAAGAAGAAGAATCCACATTTTACTTCCAAAATCCAGCCCTTCTTCAACAACGTGTCCAAATATGTATAAGAGAACCAAATCCGTCCTTTATTATCGCATCAACATCAAACTCTACTTCATGCCTTATAAACAAATTAAGGACTTCAGGACTCCAACTCCAGACACTCCTATGGTAAGGAACTACGGAAGAAGAAGTGCTTTTACTTAAAGCTATGTTCAAACAAACGCTTAAGGAGAAAAACAATTCAGAAAGTGCAAATAAGAAAGAAAAATTACAGAGACCAATAACAGCAATAAATGCAAGAAACAGACGAAAAAGTTGAGATATTTGAACCTTCTAATTTGCTGGAAATTTCCGCATACTTTGAGACTTGAGAAGAAAATCCCAAATCCCACTTGACATTTGGAGAAGAAACTGAGGGAAATATGCAGAGGACTTGAGAAACCCACAACCAGGGATCACTTGTGCAATGAACAACCTAACAGGCAAATGGAAAATGAAAATGCTAATAAGCCCGCAAACAGTTAAGCGATGTTGGGCTGAAGAGCTTTAATTAAAAAGAAAGAGAGTAGAGAAAGATAGGTTGTGATCAAATTAAAGACAAAAAGTGCTTTCAGTCGTAACAACAGGAAAGAACACTGAATAGCAAGTTGATGTTTGACGAAATTTGAGGAAGAGATTTGTAAAATACAAAATCTAAAACCGTACCGAATCGGGCAATGCAGAATGCAAAGATGATGATGTCGATGATAATCGTGATGAGCGGGTAAGTCACGTGCGCTTGTTGGGTAATTGGGCTCAGGCTCATTTGATCCTGTACAACACGAAGTGGTTGGCTTGTTCATTCTAATTTGCAAAACAAATTGTACAAACCAAATGCTTGCATAATCGTGCGTGGAATTCCTTCTACTCGGATATTTAAATTTTAAATATTTTATTTATAAAAATCTTCCAATAATTCATATATGTAAAGGCTTCAGATTTTCTGTCTCAAATATACTATTCTAACTTTATTTTTGCCTTAAAATAATTATATAAATAAATATAAAATGACTTTATATTGAGGCTACAATAAATTTAGAACAAGATAATTAATAAAGAGGATCTAAACTCATATGTACACACGTAAATACTGAATTTTGAAGAAATAATAAATATATTCTTTTACTTGACTAAATAAATATACATTTATGTAAAATCAAATATATTTAATACATATAGAAGATACTCTTTTTGTAACACCCCACTCCCGCAAGACCCGAACCCGACATCGACGGTGACATCCGAGTTTGTGCCCCGCGAGGGTGGTGTGCTAGAGCACTCAATCACTCAGAAATCGGTATAAATTTTTTTTTAAGACAATAACATAAAGTACAGAAAGTTGATAACTAAATTGGCCCATTTTATTTTATAACCATTTGATACAAAACAATGTAATCAACAGAATTTTAATTAGCCATTTGGGCCCATTACAAATTACAAAGTACAATCATTTCTAATTTCTCAAAATTATTACAAACTGTAATATTTAACTACAAATGATACAAAATTTTGCGGAAAATATAATTCAGTGCAAAAATAAAGAGACACAATGCAAACGCGAACTGATCCCGACCTCTTCTTTCTCTCATATGCAATAGATATACTCCCGTTGCCTAACGGGGTATTCTTCTG
>JANQAP020000172.1:4622032-4635327 GCA_026874005.2 Erythroxylum coriaceum
TGTAACATAAATCATGGTCATGATATATAATTGCATTGATTAAATCCACAAGAATTAAAACAATTAAGAAACAAAAATAAATTAAAAATCAAAACATTCAATATATAATCTTCGAGAGGAACGATTGTTGCTGTCCAAAAAATTTTCTAATGTCGACCTCTTCTACCGCTGCTTTTGATTCCACCTTTTGTTCATGGAAAACTGTGGCAGTGGGATTAAAAAAACGTCTTACTCATTAAAGCTCTCTTTGCTACTGCAACTATCTCCCTCTTTCCTATTTCACTGATGTGATGAATAAGATTGGTGGTCCACCCATTGAAATTCGTCACAACACTGCAACTCTTCTCTTGCTTTTGTTTTCTTCTATCACGCTACTCTCTTCTCCTTCCTATTCACGCTACTACCTCTACTATCTTTACTCCACTCCTGGTGCAGCTCTCTCCTATTTTTCACACTACTCCTTGCTCCTCTCTTTTTTTATCTCTAGCCTTTACGTTATTTTCTTTTCTTCTATCTTTTTACGCCACCTAGCTACTCTCTTCTTTTCTTTGTTCTAATTTTTTTTACACAGCCCCACTTTCATGTAGCTCCCTCTATTTCTATGTTCATGTTTCTACTCCAGCTCGCTTTCATGCAGCTCTCCTCTTTTCATGCACTACCTCCACTGTTGCTACTCCACTCCATCTCCCCTTCACTGTTTTCTTTTCACGCCGCCCTAGCTATTTTCTTTGCAGCTGCCAGCTATCTTCTTTTGTTTCTATGTATTGATGTTTTAATAAAGGTTTCAGCCACCTTATTCACACACCTCTCTCTCTACGCACCCAGCTGCTATCTTCTATTTATTGAATGATTTTCTAAGAGTATTTGGTACACCCTTAATCACGCAAACTCATCTCTTCGTCCCTCTCTCATGTATGCCGCCACTTCTTCATTTGTTTCATCTCCACTCAGTATTTATTTAAGCTCCCTAGGTGTTTCCATGGTCCCACTCTCATTTCATGCCAACTCCCCCTCCTTTTTCACGCATGGCCAACCTTGTTCTCTTGGCCAAAACATTAACGTTTTTGGCCAACCAAAAGCTTTAACTTTTTTTTGAGAGTTTTTCTTGCTTTAGGCATTTAAAGGTTCCAAATTTAATGTGTGCCTAAAATTAAAACACATAATTCTTAATTAGTGCAATTTAAACATTAAATGAACAAAAGTTTAGCAAATTATGTATCTAAATTCAATATAAAATGCCCATTAACAATCATGCAATAATACAATAATGGTACAATGGCATCAACTCTTATTGAATTAACTTAACCTAAAATATCAATCACTTAAAAGAGTGCCAACATACTAACTACTCCTTTCATGTTTAAATTCTTTAATTTGAGTATATATATCAATCAAAATATTAACATCCTATTCATACACTTATGATGCTTGTAAGTATGCATTTGTTATTAATTAATCAAAAAGGCAAACTATCATTATGTAACCTTTTATGAAAATTCTTGCTATTTGCAAAAGATCAGTAGGTTTCATTTATTATAACACCATTTTTCTAGATTTTCTTTAAAGATATCTTAGTTTTTTGATAAGAAGGCAAACATTTTGTCATGAATATCCCTCAGTTACTCAACTAGTTCACGTTTTTTATTTATCTTGGTTGGAGTGTCATTCTAGCCTTTTGATGCAAAAACAAATATTTTGTCATGAATGCCCCTAGGCCCCAACTATTTAGCTATATCACAAATCTCAACTAGCTACCAGCCGTATTCTTAACCCAATTTTCTTTGAAAAGGGTCAATATAATAGTTATTTATTTAATATACTTTTTTTATTTAATTTCTTAAACTACTTCATTTTTTCTTAGTCAATCACTCTTATGAAAAGATACTAATGATGCTAACCAATTCAATTGATTGTAATTATAAATGTATACAACAAATTTCATAAGATGAAAGAATAGGTTTCATATCCTAATTAACATACATATTCATCCCAAAGACACTTAAAACACAAAATTCGTAAGTTACTATGGCTTTACAATTTAAATGATCATGTTAAAAAATAAATCAATTCCATTCAATCCATGCCATTGACATAATCATACAATGCACATATCATAATGCCAACCTAATAAAAAACTACAATATAAATGCAAAATTCACACACACATGATTTGCAATTGCATGTACATCCCCACACTTAAATAACACATTATTCTCAATATGGAAAACATAATAATACAAATAATGATAAATAACAACAAAGAAAAAGTTAGAGCAAAAATACTTATAGTTCTTTGATAGTGATGGTATGGGTGACGAAATTTGAAGACACTTTATGCCATAAATTTCCAGCAATTCGCTCCTTACAAAATCAACATAAAAAATAAAAATAACAAAGTACCAACAAAATAAACTGAAAATAAAAATAAAATAGAAAATATCCTACTTCTTGGGCTACTTCCAAAGTAGTTCTTATTTCACATCGTTAGCTTGACATATTCTACCTTCTACCCTTAATCTAGGTTTATTATGAGTGGTTAGTTGCCAACTTTTCTCCACATGGTAGTGTAGTAGCCTGTAAATAAGCTACATGTTGCAAGATAATAAGAAGGGCAAATTTGATAAAATTAAGAAATCCAATTAAGTTTAGTAATGCCCTTTTTAGTAACAAACTATCAATAAAATAGGAAATAATGAAATTCCTTAAATTGTCAATCGAATCCCACATTTTGTCTTGTAAGAAGGAGATCTACTCTTCTTTTTCAATCAACCTCATCCCTTCTTTTGCTTCTACTTCTAGAATAGAGACTTCCTTATATTCTTCTAGATCTATGTCCTCTGTCATATACTCCTCTTACTCTTCTTCATCCTTTAAATATTCAACTACATCAATTTTCATGAACGAGCTACAATCCTTCAAATTCTTTAATACCTTATTCATATTGAATTCCACTTGTTAATCATCAATTCGAAGGATAAGGTTGCCTTCATGGACATCCACCAAAGCTCTTCCAATGCTTAAAGAGGGTCTACTAAGAATTAGTAGGAAGTTTCGATCCTCTTCAAAGTTTGGCACGATGGAATCCATAGGAATTATAAACTTATCCATTTTTATAGGCACATCCTCCACCATGCCAACCAATTTCTCTATCGATTGATTTGCCAACTAAATAAGCATGGAAGTTGGCTTCACATCTCCCAACCCAAATTTCTTAAAAATTGACAAAGGCATAATATTAATACTTACATCTAAATTACATAAACATTTAGAAAACTCTAAATTACCAACTACACAGGGTATAGTAAAACTCCTTGGATCTGTCAACTGTGAGGGCATATGGTTAGTAATTATGGAGTTGCATCTTTTTGTTATGGACATCATTTGATTATCATCCCAAGTCCATTTGTTTGATAAGATGTTTTTAAGAAATTTCGTATACTAATGTATACTCTCCAAAGCTTTCACAAAGGTCAAGGTAATTTGCAATTTTTTCAACTTTTCCATAAACTTTGCAAATTTTGAATCCAATTTGTTCTTCTAAAGTCTTTATAGAAATGGTATTTTTGGTGGATATAGAGGAGAAGGAACATAAGGAGAATCCTTATTCTTATCTTTATGCTTTTTCTTTTTCTCTTGGTCTTCTACAAGGTGGGGTTCATCTTGTTTATATATTAGTTATTCTAACTCTTTCTCACTCCTAAGTGTGATAGCCTAAAATTTCTCCTTTAGATTTACTTCTATATTGCTTGGAAGGCTTCCCACACTTCTTGTAGATAATGCATTGGCTAATTGGCCCACTTAAACCTCCAAATTGTGAATAGAAGAAGCATGATTCTTTTCTACTTGCTTGAATTTCCCTTCTAGACTCATCTGGGCCTCTTTTATACTTGTGAGCTTGTCTATAAGCTTGTCTAATTTTGAATCATTTGCACTGGACTTGTCTTGTTGAAATCCTGGTAGGCCTTGAGTTCTTATTTGAGTCCCTATATTATTAGACCAAAAACAAATTGGGTGGTTCTGCCAGCCAGTACTGTACGAGTTTGAATAAGGATTGTTACCTCCCTTATCATATTATGCCTTTATAAAGTTGTATTATTGCATATTGTTGTTTTTCATTAGGAAGCAATCAGTTGTGATATAGCACTTTTTTTTGCATAGCTCGCACCTTTGCTGAATTGTTTTGAGTAGAGAGAAAGAGGTGGCTGTTAGGCTATTCAATTGTTGGGTAGGTTAGCGATCTTAGCCTACAATGCTGTCACTAAAATACAAAAAATTTCATAAAATGAAAGAATAGGTATCATATCCTAATTAACATACACATTCATCCCAAAGTGTAATAACCCATTTTCATTACTGAGGGTTAGAGCCATAGGCTATCGAATTACATAAGGAATATCATTGAGAAATTAAGAAATGCATTTCATTCGCATGCATACTATTAACATACACACATGAATTATAATTTGTACACATTACAAAGATAGTATAAGTACTCAATTGACATATTCCCGGGTATCAAAGATTTAAAATGAACATGATGTGAATTATGAATTGTTATGTCTTAAATTTTGGTTTGATTAGATTCCAATTAGTAATTTGGAATTAATTGTTATTAATTGGGAGAGTGATGAATTAATATGTACATTTAGACTAGGAAAAATGCCAAGTGGTAAGATAAGTTGATATATGAAAAATTAGGATGACTAAGCCTATTAATTGAGTGACATTTGGTATAGAAAAATGAGTGACAAATGGACTAGTAATTAATTGAAAAATGGATCAATTATAGAGTGACAAGTGGACTGGAAACTAGGTGACAAGTGGAAGCTATTAGAAGAGATAGATGGCTTACACACCAAATGACATGTGTCTAAGTCTAATGGAGACACCTTGCACCTTGTGAAGCGAAGCTAATGCAAAAAATGTTTCTACTGTCTTCTCCTTTGTTCATCACTAAAATTGCTTCTATATGATAGTTGTGATTTGCATTATATTTTGGGGTTTAATTTGTTAGGTATTTAGTGTTAATTTGAGTGTTTAGTCTATATTTAGGTTCAATTGTGTTAGTTTATGTGTTTAATTATTTTTTATGGGTTAGTATGAGTCTTTGAGCTTAAATGTTATATTTTTGAGGTACCTTGATGCGTTTATTAGTGTTTCAGGGTAAACGGCGAAGAATGGAGAAGTTTTGAACAGTTTTGGGCCAAAAACACGGCCCACGATCGTGATACAATAGGCCACGATTGTGATAAAAAAAGGCGAGCTTACAGAACATAGGCCATGATACACAACCCACGATAGTGGCACAATAGGTCACGATCGTGATATAAAGAGGTGAGCTGACAGAACACAGGCCATGATCGTGCACTTTGGGCCACGATTGTGGTCGAGAGCTCTATGCCAGGCCACAATCGTGCACTTTGGGCCACGATCGTGACAAAGAGAGTTAGCTACTAGCCATAATTGTGACGCTCCACTCCCATTTGACACATGTTTGTACACCCCTCAGACGAATGTGCACAAGCTTGATAGAAATGATGTGCTAACTATTTCATTTTCACTACATTGCATGGCATTATAATTAAATCATAACTAACACAATGTTTAAAATCCTAAAATTTCCTAATTTCATTTCAAACCCCTAATTTACAATGTAGCATTATATCTATCATCCATGTTTATACAATATCAACCTATCGGAGTCCACAGCTCTGTCTACAAAGTATGCTACATATATGAGGAATTAACAAAAATTAAGACTAATCCTTCAGTCCCAGCTGACCGACCTTTGAGCCACGTCTTCTATCCAAAAGTCATACGAAATCTCTTTTAAACAGTCTTAGAAGCTAAGTTGTCGCTCTCTCGAAACTGAAAATGTCAACGTTGCAATTTGGTTGAGTTTTGCAAACTTAGTTGAGTAACCATCCTCAATGGTTCACTCTTGTCATGCAACATAACAATTCATATTATCATATAATTCACATCATCTCGATTATCTCATGTAATATCACGAAACACTTTGTTCACAATTGTTACATTTCAAAAATTCATACAATTCATCATTTCATTACGATCATGCAGAAAATATTCATCGATAAGCTTTCACATATTTCTAACTAAAAAAAGTTCTCAAAACATTGCAATCATTCAATTTATTCATATCATATATGTATGCAATGTTTATGAGACTCAAATTCATTTATTACATTATTATGACTGAATGCCCTTTTCATTGTCCCATATCCATTGTGGATACCAGGCTCATTCATACTGTCTCTTATCTATTAGGGATATAGTGCTCATTATAAATATTGAGCCATAGACTTTTACTACAGATGTTTGAGCTTTATGCTCTTTTTCACTGACTACTCCGGTCATAACTGCCTTTATATTTCATGCATTCATGGAATAAAATGCATTACACATATTCAATCATCATATTCAGTTCATTACATTTGCATTCACTTTCTCATTCACACTGGTCATCGGGCCTGGTCCGACATTCAACATATAAGTTAAGAAAACATTTATTCAATCACATTCACATTCAAAGAACACTTCCAATGTGTTATTCATGCATTAAACGCCTCGAACATTTTATATTTGAAAATCAGTACATATACATCACATATCAATTCAATTTAGAATCAAACAAATAATCAAGGTGAGACTATCTTAGGTTACTTATAACTACTCCCTTTTAGCTTATTGTCTTGAAGTCTTGGCAATGTCTGGAAGTGGTCATTCAATGTGCTCTTCTATAGGCAATCACATACATTTTCACATTACTACATTGCACATTCAGATGATTAAGCACATTTATAAATGTATCATGTATTATGCATGTTCAATGACAAATTATTAGGTATGTTTCTTTAATACACTTTATAAACAATCTACAACACCGTCCAAGCATTCTTTACTCCAAAATACACTTTACTCACCTCAATCCTTTCTTTCAACATCAAGTAAATTCATTTAGGCTCTTATTTAAACTTTAATACCTTATATGGAAATACCCTAGCATTGGTTGGTTCAAAAAAGAAAACTTTTTCTCCATAGGTCTAGCCACGATTGTGGTGTCCTAACCACGATTATGACATAAACTTTATTTTGTTAGGCTACGATTATGGGATAAGAGCCACAATTGTGCCCTGCATTTTTCTTCCTTTATCCACACGAATTTAACACTTATACGCACATCAATTCTACTCCAAATTTTCTAGAATTCATACACACATTAATGTAATTTCATTTCATACTAATTCAATGACCAAATTGATTGCGTTAAAATCTCAAATCTCTACTCAATTAATTCAACATTTCCTACCCAATCTCTTCATTCTTGAAATCCTATTCCTTTTCCATAATTCCTCATTCATAATGCATCAAACAATTTATTCACTAAGTTATGTCCTCATTTTAAGCCCAAATTAAGTCCAAAAGCATCATAATTATAAACTTCATCCTTAATTGGTTCAACGTTGCATAATCAAAACATTTCTATGAAAAATTATTGCCCACAATCGAGGCATCGTGATAGAAACTAATCTCCCATTTATCCTGTAGTTTTCCAATTTATCTTAGGATAGATTTTTAGGTCAGTTTCGTGTGAACATTATGACCTAGAAAATGAGGTATTTAAGCAAAACCTTCTTCTAATAAAATGTTCCTCTATTTCTTAAGTTTCTAATAACATCAAATTCATACATTCTTGTTTAATATTATGCAAGTGATAACCAAATACTACAGACTATTCTTATACCATGACAATATACAGTTCTTAACTTCAACCCAAATTTCAAGACTCTTAAGTATAGAATTCAAATTCAATTCCTTCACGAAAATTGTATCCATATATCTCTAGTTTAATCTAAATCAAATCAATTTGATTTGGATATCTACAGATTAAGATATGGACAAAATATAGATGCATGTTCAGTAACAACACGCCATATAACATACTCTAGCACACTTCATTGCCATAAATTCTATCATTTCTCTATCATTTCAAGTTGATGATTTCTTCAGTTATACCTCAATTTCAGATCAATATTCTCTATTCACATTTCAAACATTCATGAATAATCATAACCTAGAGAAAGAACCCATTTCTATAGTTTTCTATATCACATTTTCTACAATTCACAAATGTTCATTTGACTCCAATTATCACAATCTTTTATCACAGTTTCTATACATTTTCACTCTGCTTGTATCACCAAAATTGCTTCTTCCTACACCACTCACGCATGCATCAATCCATAAGCATGGAAACACACTACTCACTCATGCATCATTCCACAAGCATGAAAACATAATCCCTTTATCATTATTATTATTACGTTAACACAAACAAGAATCAAATCTTTGATCATTATCCTAAATCTTAATTTACTCATCATCAAAATGTCATTTACACTACCCATAAAACTTAAAGCATAACTTACTTGATTCAACAAAATTCCAAAATGAGATTTTGGTGAAGAAAAGAGAGAAAGCCGAAATCTTCAAATGGGCTGAAATGATTCAGCTTGTGTAAGGTGTAGCATGGATGTAGTATTCAAACAATACATAAGCCAATTACATAAAAAGTAAAGAGTATGTTGTTTCGGTGATGGAAGCATAAGGAGAGAGAGTGTTGGTGAAGAACATGCAAAAACTTCCTTACGCAACTGAAATTCCTAAGTGATTGGGTGTCTTAATTGTGTAATTATACATGTCACCAATGTATGTCTTCCATTTGTCCATCATCTAGGCTACCAAATGTCACACTTCCCTTTGTCTCTTATTTCCACATTTTTCCTATTCCAAATACCCCAAATTTTAGAAATGTTTGAAATCAATTTTAATACACACCAATTCAATTTTCAAGAAAATAATCCATAATTCACATTTTAATCACATTAAAATCACTTATACCCGAAAAATGTCAATGAATGCATGTACAATTATTTTAACAAGTATCAACATTATTCACGTGTATGAGTATGTTATATGATGCGTGAAATGTACTTCTAAATTCTCAATAAACTCTCATAGATAGTATCATAAGGTTCTAACCTTAATCAAAGGATAATGGGATATTATAATAATCATGACAGGCAGGGCCATGATCGTGGCCTACATCGGGTTGACATAAAAACTCGAGTTTCGGGAGACTTTTTAGACCGTTTCGACCCTGAATCAACCATAGGACTTCCAAAGTATAAATATAACATTAAGGGACAGAAGAAGCAACCTTTTAAGAGCTTTTTACATCAGTCAATTCTGAAACCCTAGATAGCATATCGAGAGATTTAAGGAAGGAGACGAAGGAAGAGAGACACGGAGAAGAAGCTTGATGCGAAGCATTTCTCGAAACAGGTGGTTTCCTATCGTCGCTACCTCCATGATTCCATTTTGATAGTATTTTTTGTTTTTATTTCAATTTTATTGATGTATAGAATTGGGATAATCATTAAGAATAGTCGTTGTTGAATGTCAATTTTTGTCTAAACTCACCTTTAGGATTTTGATTCTAGAGACTAATTAAGTTTGATTTATTATGTTTTCATTGAGTTATTTGTGATTCAATATCTGTGCTTAATAATTCGGTAATAAATTGAGAGGGTGAACCAAGTGAATATCATTAAATTGGGCTAACAAGACTTAGGTAGTTTGATAGATAATAATTGAATTAAACAGGTGATAGCGTGTAACGAGAGATCAGGCATAGGTTTTTAGTAGGTTATTAGTCAAATTCAGAACTAATTTAGGTTTTAAGTAAATTGGAAATCGAGAGATTACAATTTCATAATTTAAATTAGGGATTATAAATTAGAGTTAAAAATTATAACTTGGGAGAGAGTAATCCACCCTAGGACCATCTAGACTCGATAATTCAATGATTCCATAATTGATTAGATTTTCATTAATTTCGGATTAAAACCCCCTTTCTCTTAATTGGTAGTTTCTAGGTTGATTCTAGATTAGGTTGTGCAAAATTGCTATTTTGTTTATATTTTGTGAGTTCAATTCTTGAAATTGATTGTTGATTGATTAATTTTCTACTTAGTTGTTTATTTAAGTTAGTTATAAAATAGAGTCAAGCCTTAGATTTTAGGATTAGATTAATCCTCCTCATGGGATCGATACCTTAGGTACTACGTGAATGACCCACGCGTTTACAGAAATATTGAGCTTATAAATATTAAAACTTAGCATATGTAACCTTATGATCAAGTTTTTGGTGCCTATTGCTGGGGAGGCGATAGTTTAGTTCTATAGTTTAAGGCATTTAGATTAGTTTTTAATTTTTGTTTTGTTCTTTAATTTTTATTTCAGAATCATGCCCTTGCATGAACACAAGACACGAGAGGTTCAAGTCATGCAGTAAAGACGTTAGATTTAGATAACAATCGACTAGAATGAACCCTTAGGAAAACTCGGTAAGAAGAAGAAGAAGAGATAGGAAAATCATCAATTGCCAAGGAGTTTCAACATAATATGGATCAGGAAGTGAAACAAGGATGCAATAGAGGACCTTGATGGACTTCATGAGGCTAGGGTTTAACCCGTCGAACCAAGGAGTGGCTAGGTCACTTGTTCAAGCAGCCTCGATAGAGATAAAACCTGCACTCCTTATTATGCTTCAGTAGAATGTGCAATTCCATGGATTAACTTCCTCAAGATCTGTGATACCTTTTGATACCATCAAATGTCAAAGGATGCTGTTAGAATTAGGTTATTTCCTTTTACTCTTAGAGATAAGGCGAAGGCTTGGTACCATTCACTGAGCCTAGCTAACATCACGACATGGGATCAGCTTGTGCATGCCTTTTTGGACAAATATTTTCTGTTGACCAAGAAAATCAAGATAATTAAGGAAATCACTAATTTGCAACAAGGTGACAGGGAATCAATCTACAAAGCATGGGAAAGATATAAGGATCTGTAAAGGAAGTGCCCATACCATAACCTACCTAAGGAGTTCCTTTTGCAGACTTTCTACAATAGAGTAAACCCACCAACTAGAGGCACGATTGATGCACCATCAGGAGGATTCTTTATGCGAAAGACTGTTGATGAAGTAGAGGATCTAATTGAGGAGATGGCAAGCAACAACTATTTACGGACAAACGAGTGGGGGAGGCCACCGGTTACTTTCAGAGAGCATAAGAGAGTTGTCACAGTCGATCAGACGATAGAGATACAAGCAAAGATCGACAACCTGATGTGACAACTAAACAATATAAAGGCATCATCCTCAGCTCAGGTGAAGGCCACACAGTTGAAGTGTGAGCTCTGTGGCCAGATAGACCATGATACCGTAGAGGGTTATTTGATGAAGGAGGATAGTCAGGAGCAAGTGAATTATATGGGAGCACAATATGGACGAGGAGGGGGTAACAACCCCGACTCTAACACTTACAATCCCAGGTGGAAGAACCACCCTAACTTCTCCTGGTCAAACAACAATGGAGGATAGTTCAGGCCTCAGGGACAATCAAGCTTCTAACAAAATAAAGCGAGTTCGATGGAATCAAAGTTAGACAAGATTTTGAATAAGATCGGTGGCATAGAGGAAGCACATAGGAGGCTTAAGAACTAATTCAAGCAAGTAATGAAGAACCATGCTTCGTCTATACACAATCTAGAAGTCAAAGTGGGCCAGTTAGTATAGGCAATGTCGACTTGGAATGTTGGAACTCTTCCAAGCAACACTGAGCCTAATATGAAAGAACAGATCATGACAATTAGCGAAACCCCGAATGAGGAACCTGAGAAGGTAAAGGGAGGAGAAGATGAAGGAGAGAGTTAAACAAATAAAGAAGGCTTTCTAAGTGAGCTTATGATCGAGTCACTTAAGGCAACTTGACGTGTATTTTCGTTCCCTATTGTGGAGCAACAGGAGTTATATGCAAAGAGGGCAGTAAGGCAATTATAGGGGATTGGATCCCACAAGGTCAAGGAAGTGACGGAACAATTACAAACAGAGCTCAGATTAAAGGAATCCGTTAAAAAGAAGGTTAAGGAGCAAGTATCGAAAAAAGACCCTAACATCACGCAGAAGAAGAAGGACCCAGGGGAGGGGACTTTTTCATCGCCTATAGCATCAATATAATCATCATAGATAGGGCATTCATGGATTTGGGCACGAGTATAAACATGATGCTCTACATTTTTAGTCTAAAGATGGGGTTACAAGAGTTAGTACCCACTAAGTTTCTAGTAAAGACGACCGATAGAATAATGCATAAATCGACAGGGATTATAAAGGATGCGCCAGTAAAGGTTGATAAATATACCTTCCCTACAGACTTCTACATATTGGATATTAGTGAAGATGGAGACACCTCGATAGTTCTTGGACAACCGTCCTTAGTCACTGCTTGTTCAATCATTGATGTCAATGGGGGCGAATTAACTCTACGAATAGAAAAGAAGAAATTGACCTTATAGGTGGCTAGAAGAGAGTACGGATCTCCTTCACCTCTAGTGGATATCAAGGAACTCGAATCTCGAAGAGAATAGGAGGACATCTAGGATCCTGGGAGTGCTTTCAGGAAGAAGCACTCGCGAAGAAGAAAGTGAGGAAAAGAGAATTATAAGGAAGGTGGAAACTGTAGCATGGTAGCTCAAGTGCAAACTTTGAGGTTAAGGACTACACTACCATTGTGACTTGGATTAGAACCACTATGAGCTTAAAAGAGCATCGAGCTACTGACGTTAAAAGAAGCGCTGCGTGGGAGGCAACCCATGGGAAAAAATAAAAAATATTTACTTTCTTTGATAGTTTTTCTTAGAACGTTTGAATTTTGTAGTTAGGTTTATTTTTGTTTTTGCTTTCAAATAAAATCAGAAAGGAATAAGATTTTGGAATAATTTGGATGATTGTTCAAGCATGAAAAGGAAGGCGAAAAGGGCCACAAAAGAATTAAGGTGTGAAATTAGAAAGAATGGAAAAAGAAGAAAGGAAGGAAAAATCAAGAAGTGGTGGGAAGTTAGGCCACGATCGTGGCCTGCGACTATGTAAAACAAGGGAAAAGAAGCAGGCTATGATCTTGACCTACAACTATGCAGAAATGAGGGAGGATGCAGTTTTTAAAATATTTCTTACCATTTTACCCTTGTAACTGTTAGAGTTATGTAAATATAGTGCCCTGGAAAGCAAATTTATTTACTTATAACTTAATTTTCTTCTAGTTACTTCTGTAATGAATATTTATTATTAATAAAATAAAAGAGTTTGGTTTTTATGAGCATTATATATCTAGTCATAAGGTACTGAGATTCTTTTGTAAGTAATATAC
>JANQAP020000172.1:4646084-4660281 GCA_026874005.2 Erythroxylum coriaceum
TAACTTTCATGTTCAATTTTAGTCTCAATTCACACACACATAGTCCAATTTATTCAAAAAAGTTCAGCAAAATTTTATTGACATATCTTATTTCATCAATTTCCAAAATCATTAGGCGCAAACTAGAAATTAAAAGTAAGTGTTCAAATAGCCTAAAAATGCTCAAAATACCACAAAATGAAAAAAAGGCAAAATATCTCCATTCGTATGCATATTTAAAATATTATCCCTATTATTTGACAATAAAGTACAAAAATTAGAAAATGGAGAATAGAAGAAAAAGAAATTACCCTATTATTCTCTTTATTGTGGATGGGGAGGAAGAGCGAGTAACTTATGGAGAGGGAGGGAAAGGAGGTGTGAAACCCTTGTCCATGAAGAAAGCCATCAAAATTTGCTCCATTCAAAACAATATATTTTTAATCCTGTCTAATTGGACTATAATTTCAAGAGTTTGTTGAGTGGAGGAAGAGGAAATGATATCTTCTTGTTGGTTGCTAGCTAGTCATCTTGTAGTACCAGGTGAAACAAAATCGAAATTGTTGTCAGCTTGTTATGTGATAATCCCCATCTTGCCTAAACAATTTAAATCCAAAGGTTCCATCTTACAAGCAATGTACATATCAATGTTAGATAAGTTAAGTAAATCCAAATTACTAGCCATTTAGGTAATGTAGGGACCTAAAATTAAATGTTTATTTTACTTTTGAATCATAAAATGAAATTGTGTAACGAACCAATAACATAGGTCCACTACAATGTTTTGTTCTATATACCACAAAAAATAAAATTCAGCTTCAACTAAAATCCCTGTACTATCCTTCTTCCTGAAAGTTATATAAGCAAAGAAATGTTGTAAATATTTAAATACAGGCTTCTTCAAGTATGAAAATTTTGAACTACTTAGGTTATAAAGGCAGAATCAATAGACCATATAATTCAACATGTTGAAAATTAGAAGAATAATCATGTTTTGAACTTATGAATGGTTCCTTTTTAACATCAATCTTTTTATAAAACCTATCATAATATTAAATTTAACAATTGAAAAGAAAAACTACATTCCCATCATTCTAAATTCAATAGTCCATTTCGTAAACAATTTAAGGTTAAGGTCATCATTAAACTGTAAAGTTGTATAAAACTCATAGGGATGGCAATTGAGATGCTAATTTTAAAAAATCCTTAATGAACCTCCAATAGAAACCTATATGACTAAGAAACGAGCAAACTTTCCACACACTAACGAGGTAAGTCAAAGATTGAATAACATCAATTTTTGGTCTTATCTACGTTGATTCCTTTATAAGAACAACATGCCTAAAGACAATTCCTTTTTCTACAATAAAATGAAAATTTTCAAAATAAAGAATGAGGTTACTTTCCACACATAGTTGTAAAATAAAACTTAAATTATATAAACACTCATCAAAAGAATCTGTATAAAAATAAAATTATCCATAAAAACTTCAATAATGTACTATATGTAATCTTAAAATATACTTCTCATATACCTTTGGAAAGTAGCTAGTGCATTACAAGTGCCAAAAGGAATTCGCATATATGCAAAAATTCCAAAAGGCAATCACAATGTAAAAGTATCCTGAAAAACCATCAAGAAAATAGTAAAATGCCTTATTAGCTAACCTTTCTAACCTGTAATTAATAAATGGGAAAGGGAAATTGTCTTTTCCAGTAACAGAAATTAATTTTCTATAATCGATACAAACTCTCCATTCATTTTAGACTTTAGTATGAATTAAGTCACCTTCTTGATTGGTGACAATTGTAATCCCATTTTTTTAGGATCACTTGTATAGGACTAACCCACTCACTATCTAAAATTGGGTATATTATCCCAGCCTAGAGTAGCTTCAAAATTTCTTTCTTTGCTACCTCTATCTTTTTTAGGTGTAATCTTCTTTGGGGTTCGTAACATCTCGTTTCTCCATGTTAAGGTTTAGAACCCTAGAATATTGTACATGAGAGGCATTATTGAGAAGGTAGAAAGTGCATTTCATGCTCATGCATAATATAACATTCACACACATGTGAATATTAATTTTTGCACACATTAAAATGACTGTACATCTATTCATTTGACATTTTCCAAGTATAATTGATTTTAATGTGATTATGATATAAATTGTGGATTATATGTCTTGAAAATTGATTTGGGGGTGTGAATGCTGATTTAGAATTTTGGTGAAATTTAGGAAATTTTTGAAATTTTGAGTATTTTTAGGACTAGAAAAAATGCCAAGTCTCAAGATAATTGGTTTATGGTAGTAGAAATAAGTGTTATATGGTAGTAGAAATAATTGATAAATGACTTAGGGATTTAATGACAAATATCATAGAAAATTAGGAGACAATTGGAGTAGAAATTGGGGATAAATCGAGTAGTTATTAAAAAGGGGTCCAAATGGGACCATGGGAAAGTGATAAGTGGCAGTGACAAATGTCACTACTACTCACCACTCATCTCTCATGATTCTCTTGCAAGACACTCTCCTTATTGTCTCTCATTTTAACTCTTGCTCTCATCTTCTTCGTTTCTTTCTTCTTTTCTTCTTCTTCACGATTCTTCTCACTAACCTCCATCAACGTTGAACCTAGCTCTCATCTTTCATTTGTTACTTCCATTTATATGTCCTCATCATCTTGTCAATAGAAAACATAATCCTCCTATCCTCCATAATGATGCTCGTGTGATGCATGGAAAAGTTAGGGTTCACGTGAGTTTGAAGAGTTTGGAGTTTTTATCATGTAAGTTATACTTTGATCTTCATGGGTTGTTGCAAATAAATCAAATATGATGAATGATTTGAGATTGATGATCATGATAATGGAGAAATATATATATATGATGTAACGTGGGTGTAAAAATATGTTATGTTTAGTGCATTAATGATATTTATAGGTTATTTACATGAAAAAATTTATAATGATCATTTGAGATAGACTTATAACATAAATGATGTGGGAAAATGATCAATAATGTTGATGACTAAATGGACATCTTTATGTCTTATTTTCTTGTATGTAAAGAGTGTGGGGAAATTGTTGAATAAATGCATATGATGTGTTTTTATTTTGAGGTTATGGAAACCACTAGTTATAGCCCTTTATGTGAGGAAATAAATTGAGAATTTTAGTTATAATGAAAGCGAAATTCAGGTATAAGAAAGGTATTGGAGTAATATTCTAGAAATGAGAAGAACTAGGATAGTGGTTTTGAGGAAAGGTGAAGATGATAAAGGAGTTGAATGAGTGTTGAAACATTGATGAACATATGGACATGTTTGATATCCTATTTTTATGGTTTTGATTAATGACCTTGTATGACTTGTTTTATGAATGTTTTAAATTGGTAATTGAGGTAGAAATAAAGAGGTTATAAATCCTAAATGATGAATTATAAAAATGAATTGTTTGATGCTTTATGAATGAGATATATTATGGGAAGAGTTAGGATTTTATATATGATGAGATTAAGTTGGAGATGATGAATCAAATAGGTTGAGTTATGGATTTTAATGCAACAAACTTGGTGGTTAAATTAGCATGTAATGAAGTTACATAAATGGAGGTTAATACTGGAAAATTTGGAGTGAAATTGTTATTGGTATATATGTTGAATTTGTGTGAATGGAGGAAGAAATTGTAGGGCACGATCGTTATCCTCAGCCCACGATCGTGGCCCTCACTCCGCGATTATGGCCTGGCATAAATATGGTTCTGTCATGATCATGACAGGACTACCACAATCGTGGCCAGTCTCAAGAGTTTCTGTCATGATCGTAGGAGAGACACCACGATTATGGG
The DNA here is from genome assembly GCA_026874005.2 of Erythroxylum coriaceum. Lineage (NCBI taxonomy): Eukaryota > Viridiplantae > Streptophyta > Magnoliopsida > Malpighiales > Erythroxylaceae > Erythroxylum > Erythroxylum coriaceum. The sequence continues at coordinate 4,649,913 of JANQAP020000172.1, forward strand.
CAGACATTTGTAGTAAAAGAGTTGTCTTTTGAGTCATGTTTGAACCAACTAATGTTAAGGAACTTCCTTATGATGTATTTAGGCTTTAATGGGATCTTGAATGACCCTATTTGATGATGAATTAGGTGATTGAAGTGAGCAATGTGCATTAGGTATTAAAGAATGATTGAAAGATGTAGTTAAATGATTTTGAGATGTGTATTAATGAAATATACCCAGGATTGTAATTAAGCATGCATTGTACATAACACATATACATATTTGCTTAAATGAGTACTTATATGATTGTACAAAGCTATAATGTGTGTAAATGTGTATTGAATATTATAGAAACACCAATAGAGAGTCAACATCCAGACATTACCGAGACATCGAGGCAATAAGCTATCTGAGCAAATTGTGTGTAACCTAGATGGTCTCACATTAATTTATTGTTTTATTTAAATTCTATATTGAATTATTATGTGATGTGTATATGTTGTTTATAAACATTGAATGTCCAAGGCATTTGATGCATGAATAACATATTAAAAGTGCTCATTGTATGTGAATTTGACAGAATAAGTGATACTCAACTTAATTGTTAAATACCGGACCAAGGTCCGATGATGAATGTAAATGTGAAAAATTGAGCACACGTGAATGATTGAATGCATGTGATGCATTTCACTACATGAATGCATGATAACATAAAGGCAGTTGTGACTGGAGTCACTAGTGAAAAAGAGCATAAAGCTCAAAATGTGGTAAGAACCTTTGGCTCACTATATATAATGAGCCCTGTATCCCCAACCGATAAGGGACAGTTATTAATGAGCCTGGTATCTACAATGGATACCGAGCAGTGAAAAAGGCACTCAATCACAACAATGTAATAATTGAAAGTGAGTCTCATGAGCATTGCGTATACAATTTGATATGCATTATATGAATGATTGAATTGGATTTTATGAATTGTTCTGAATGTGAATGTGAAATAGATGAACAAAATTGTTTTTAATGGAACATGATGATAAATGAAATGATGTGAATTATATGGATATATGAATTGTATATGAATTGTTTGTGTTATGTGATATGGGTGAGCCATCGATGATGGATAGCTCACTGAGTTCGAAAAACTCACCAAAATTCCAATGTTGACTCTTTAGGTACGAGAGAGCGGACTTAGCCTCTAAGACAACTTAGAAGAGATCTAATACTACTTTTGGATAGAAGAAATGGCTCAATGGTCGGTCAGTTAGGAATGAAGGATTTAGATAGAATTTTTGTATAGTTCCTCATTTATGTAGCATGTAGCATATTTTGAGAATAGAGTTGTAGACTCTAATAAGTCTTTGATATTGTTTATATATGGGTGATGTTGTAATGTTACAATGTACATTTTATTTATGAAATTGGGTTTTAGATATTGTGATATTAGTGTTTTAAAAATTATGATGCCATGAGATAAGAAATATGATTGCTCTAGCACACTGTTTCCACCAGGCATACGCTCGAATGTCTAATGGACATACAAGCACAAATGTCTGATAGGAATGTGGTGTTACAAGTCTTGGTATCAAAGCATGGTTTGGCATCCATAGGGACATAAAGGAATATTATGTATGAAATATCATAAGAAATGCAGATAGTAATCGAAGTTATTATTTATTATAGGTCATCCGTCATAGGTGATCAAGTGGGACAATCAGTTGACCTAGGATTAGTAGGAGCCAGTAGAGAGTCTTCGGTATCTCGAATTGAGAGAATGCCTCTAAAAATTCCCAAGAAAAGGGAAAGGAGGTATGATAAACTGCGAAAGCAGGGGGTTGTGGACTTCTATAGAAGTACAGACCTTGCAGAGGCCAAAGGATGGCTAGAGAGAACGGAGAAAGTTTTCGATCAGATGGACTGCGAGTCAGACGAGAAGTTCGACTATACAGTTTCCTTACTATAAGGCCCAGCATACTAATAATGGAAGATTGTTCTAGGCAATACCATTAGGTTTTGTAACTTGAGGTGGGAAGACTTTTTGAGAGTCTTCAAGGAGAACTACATGCCCAAGATCTACCTGGACAAAAAGATGAAGGAATTTTTGGATCTAAAGTAGGGCAATTTATTTATGGCAGAATATAAGATTAAGTTTAATTAACTGATGGGTTATGTTATTTCCTTGATTCTTACAGAGGAAGATAAGTGTAGGAGATTCGAAGATGGGTTGAACATGGAGATTCGAACGAGGTTAGTCATTTCTAATTTGGGTAATTTTACAGAACTACGAGCTACCTCGATCCGAATAGAGTAGTAGTTGAATGATAGTCAGTCAGAATATAGATCAGAATCTAGAATGAAGAGGCCCAGTGAATTTTAGGGTGGTTCTGGCCGAAAGTTTAGTAAGCGTTAGAACAAATGTTTTTGACTACTGGCTACATCAAGATAATCGGGGTTTAGATAGAGGGGTAGCTTTGTATAGTTTAGCATTGGAAGAGGTGCAGTATCGGGATAGTTACCAAATTGTGAGCATTGTTGGAAAAAACATGGAGGTGAGTGCTGGAAACTATCTGGAGCTTGCCTTCGATGCAGCTTATTTAATCATTATATCAGGGACTGTTCTGTAATGTATGGAGCATAGACTGGAAGAAGAGGAGGATCGATAACAGAAACAATTGTCCAGCAGAACCGAGCTAGTGGGTCTAGACAAAGAGGCATAAGTAGAGGCAAAATGAGTTCTGGGAGTCTTACTATAAGGACTAAGGGGCAGAGTAACTAACTGCAGTCTCAGGCTATAGTTTATGCAATGACCAGACAGGAGGCTCAGAATTCTCCAGATGTCATTAGATCCTATGATATGAAGCTTATCTTTATAGATATGTGTGCAGCTTATCTTTACATATGAAGCTTTTGCATTGTTAGATCCTAGAACTACATATTATTTTATCTCACTACATCTAGCATCTAGGTTGCATTGTGATAGAGAACTATTAAAATATGGATTAGAGGTGAGTACACTGATAGGTAGTACTACAGTAATTGGTGAAGTTTGTAAGAGGTGTATAATTCGAATTAATCAAGCAGATTTGATTGTATTACAGTTAAGGGAGATAAATATTATTCTAGTCATGGATTGGCTCATTGCTCATAGGGCTATAATGAACTGCTATACTCAGGAGGTAATACTAGAATCTCCTAATCAACTAAGAGCAGTATTCAGAGGTATTAGTCAAGCAGTGCCAGCTAGACTGATCTCATTCGTGAATGCTTTGAAGTTGACACAAGGAGGATGTGAGGCTTATTTAATCCACATTGTTGATACTCGAACTGAGCAGAATATGTAAGACATTCCTGTGGTTAGGGAATTCTTAGATGTGTTTCTTGTCGAGTTATCTAGTTTACCTCTATATAGGGAAATAGAATTTATGATCAATTTAGTTTTAGGTGCATCTTCGATATCTATTCCTCCATATAGGATGACACTTGTGGAACTAAATGAGTTGAAGGCTCAGTTGCAGAAGTTGTTGGAGAAGGGTCTCATCAGACCCAACATATTAGCATGAGGAGCTCCAATCTTGTTTGTGAAGAAGAAAAATGGAACTATGAGACTGTGCATCGATTATAGGCAATTGAATCAGGTACCTATGAAGAACAAGTACTCGTTGCCTAGAATTGATGATTTTCTTAATCAGTTACAAGGAGCTTAAGTATTCACTAAATTGGACTTGAGATCTAGGTACTACTAGTTGAAGATAGTAGAGGTTGATGTACCAAAAAGTACGTTTAAAAGTAGTATGGCCATTTTGAGGTTCTAGTGATGCCGTTTAGGTTAACTAACACCCCAGTTACATTTATGACTTTGATGAACAAGTTGCTTCAGCCCTATCTAGATCATTTTGTGATAGTGTTTATCGATGATATTTTGGCGTATTCGAAAAGTAAAGAAGAGCATACTAACCACTTGAGAATAATTTTATAGATCATGAGGGGAAAATTGTTGTATGTCAAATTTAATAAATGTGAGTTTTGGTTAAATCAAGTAGTGTTTCTAGGTCACATAATAACTGGACAAGGAATACAAATGGATTCAAAGAAAAGAAAGACAGTAATGAAGTGGGAAGCTCTGAAGAATGTGTTTAAGATCCGGAGTTTTTTCATATTGGTCAGATATTATTAGAGGTTTCTCGAGGGGTTCTCATTGATTTTAGCCCCTTTGACAAAACTTCTGAGGAAGAATGTACCTTTCAGATGGAATGATGAATGTCAAAAAAGTTTTGATGAGTTGAAGCATCAGTTAACTACCACACCGGTGTTGACTATTTCATCTGGAACTGAAGTTTATCTGGTTTATAGTGATGTTTCACATCAAGGACTGGGATGTGTATTCATACAATATAACAAGGTGATAGCGTATGCATCGAGATAATTAAGGCCTCATGAGATTAACTATCCAGTATATGATTTAGAGCTTTCTGCAGTTGTTTTTGCTCTAAAGATATGGAGACATTACTTATATGGAGAGACTTTCCAAATATATACCAATCATAAGAGTTTGAGGTATCTGCTGAGTCAAAAAGAATTGAATATGAGATAGAGGAGATGGATGGAACTATTGAAAGACTATGACTGTATGATTGAGTATCATCCGAGAAAAGCTAATATGGTGGCAGATGCATTGAGTAGAAAATCAAATAGCAGTATAGCTCAGATTCAAATATCGAGGTTACCGAGCTTAGTTCAATTGAGAGCACTGAATGTGGAGTTAAATCTAGAGCAGAATGAGGCATTAATTGCTACACTAAGACTGAGACCGATGTTGCATGACATAATAAAAAAGGTTCAGAGTAAAGATCCTTAAATGATGCAATTTATTAAGAAAATAAAAATGAATCTGAATTCTGAATTTGAATTAAGAGATGAGATACTGTGGTCAAAGCAGAGGTTGTGTGTGACTGACATTAATGGTCTGAGGAAAGAAATTCTGGAGGAAGTTCATGTAGCCGCTTATGTTACACATCTGGTACTACTAAGATATATAATACGCTAAAACAACATTTCTGGTGGCCAGGAATGAAAAAGTAAGTAGCAGAATATGTAGTTAAATGTTTAATTTTCTAGCAGATTAAGGTTGAGCATCAGGCTCTGGTTAGGAAGTTGCATTCATTACCTATTCCGGATTGCAAATGAGAACAAATTATTATGGATTTCATTATGGGATTGCTAAAGACTCTAAGGCAAAATGATGTTATATGGGTTGTGGTGAACTGATTGACAAAATTAGTCCATTTCTTACCAGTGAGGGAGAATAACTCACTAGATCAGTTAGCCGGGAGGTATGTGAATGAGATAGTTAGACTACATGGGGTTCTAGTGTCCATTGTATTGGACAGGGATCCCATATTTACTTCGAGGTTCTGGAAGGGCTTACAATCAGCTATGGGTATGAAATTAAATTTCAGTACTGCATTTCATCCTCAAACAGATGGACGGAGTGAGAGGAAAATTAAGACTGTTGAGGATATGCTTAGGGCATGTGTATTAGAGTTTCAAGAAGCTTAAGATCAGTATATAAAGTTGATTGAATTTGCTTACAATAACCATTATCAGAGTAGTATTAGAATGGCACCATATGAGGCATTGTGTGGCAGAAAGTGTTGTTCACCTCCGTATTAGGATGAAGAGGGTCTGAGAATGGTAGAAGGCCCAAAACTAATACAAGATCATGTGGATAAAGTGAAACTGATCTGAAGTCGAATTAAAGTAGCTTAAGATTGACAGAAAAGCTATGTGAATCAGCACAGAAGGGATATGGAATACAATGCAGTGTTTTTGAGAGTATCGCTTTGGCGAGGAGTGCTAAGGTTCAGTAAAAAGGGTAAGCTGAGCCCTAGGTATATTGGTCTGCATGAAATCATTGAGAGGATTGGACCATTGGCATATAAATTAGCCTTACCGACTGAGATGGCTTAGATACACAATATGTTCCATATGAGTATGCACAGGAGATATTAGTCTGATCTGATGCATATATTACCGACTCAAGAGATTGAAGTTGCTAATAATCTGAGTTATGATAAGAAGCCAATCAAGATAGTGGGATATTAAACAAAACAATTGAGAAACCTGGAAATTCCATTGGTGAAAGTCCTTTAGAAGAATCACTCGAGTGAGGAAGCAACTTGGGAAATAGAGGAGCACATGAGGAAACAATATCCCCACTTATTCGATGAATCAGGTAAGAATTTCGAGCACGAAATTTCTTAAGAAAGGAAGAATTGTAACATCCAGTATCCCCATATTAAAGGTTAGAACACCTAGAATATTGTACATGAGAGGCATTATTGAGAAGCTAGAAAGTGCACTTCATGCTCATGCATAATATAGCATACACACACATGTGAATATTAATTTTTGCACACATTAAAATGATTGTACGTGCATTCATTTGACATTTTCCGACTATAATTGATTTTAATGTGATTATGATATAAATTGTGGATTATATGTCTTGAAAATTAATTTAGGGGGGTGTGAATGTTGATTTAAAGTTTTGGTGAAAATTTTGAAATTTTAAGTATTTTCGGGACTAGGAAAAATGCCAAGTCACAAGATAATTGGTTTATGGAAGTAGAAATAAGTGTTATATGGAACTAGAAATAATTGATAAATGACTTAGGAATTTAATGACAAATGTCATAGAAAATTAGGAGACAATTGGAGTAGAAATTAGGGATAAATGGAGTAGTTATCAAAAAGAGGTCCAAATGGAACCATAGAAAAGTGACAAGTGGCAGTGACAAGTGTCATTGCCACTCACCACTCATCTCTCAAGACACTCTCCTTATTGTCTCTCATTTTAACTCTTACTCTCATCTTCTTCGTTGCTTTCTTCTTCTCTTCTTCTTCTTCACCATTCTTCTCACCAACCTCCATCAACGTTGAACCTAGCTCTCATCTTTCATTTGTTATTTCCATTTTTATGTCCTCATCATCTTGTCATTAGAAAACCTAATGCTCCCAACCTCTATGATGATGCTCGTGTGATGCATGAAAGAGTTAGGGTTCACGTGAGTTTGAAGAGTTTCGAGTTTTTATCAAGTAAATTATACTTTGATCTTCATGGGTAGTTGCAAAGGAATCAAATATGATGAATGATTTGAGATTGATGATCATGATCGTGGAGAAATATACATGCTGTAATGTGGGTGTAAAAATATGTTATGTTTAGTGCATTAATCATATTCATAGGTTAATTAAATGAAAAAATTTATAATGATCATTTGAGATAGACTTATAGTGTAAATGATGTGGGAAAATGTTCAATATTGTTAATGACTAAATGGACATTTTTATGTCTTATTTTTGTGTATGTGAAGAGTGTGGGGAAATTGTTGAATAAATGCATATGATGTGTTTTTATTTTGAGGTTATGGAAACCACTAGTTATAGCCCTTTATGTGCAGAAATAAATTGAGAATTTAGGTATAATGAATGCAAAATTCAGGTATACGAAAGGTATTGGAGTAATATTCTAGAAATGAGAAGAACTAGGATAGTGGTTTTAAGGAAAGGTGAAGATGATAAAGGAGTTGAATGAGTGTTGAAACATTAATGAACACATGGACATGTTTGATGTCCTATTTTTGTGGTTATGATTAATGACCTTGTATGACTTGTTTTGTGAATGTTTTAACTTGGTAATTGAGGTAGAAATAAAGAGGTTATAAATCCTAAATGATGAATTATGAAAATGAATTGTTTATACTTTATGAATGAGATATATTATGGAAAGAGTTAGGATTTTATATATGATAAGATTAAGATGGAGATGATAAATCAAATGGGTTGAGTTGTGGATTTTAATGCAACTAACTTGGTAGTTGAATTAGCATGTAATGAAGTTGCATAAATGGAGATTAATACCGGAAAATTTGGAGTGAAATTGTTGTTAGTATATGTGTTAAATTAGTGTGAATGGAGGAATAAATTGCAAGGCATGATCCTGAAAAATAGGGTTTTGTCATAATTGTGGCCCTCTCCTTATGATCGTGGCCTGGCAGAAATATGATTTTATCACGATCGTGGCAGGACTATCACGATAGTGGCTAGCCCCAGGAGTTTCTTTCACGATTGTGGGAGGGACACCACGATCGCAAGTAGACATATGTAATAAAAGAGTTGTCTTTTAAGTGATGTTTGAACCAACTAATGTTAAGGAACTTCCTTACGATGTATTTAGGTTTAAATGGGATCTTAAAAGACCCTATTTGATGATGAATTTGGTGATTGAAGTGAGTAAAGTGCATTGGGTATTAAAGGATGATTGAAAGATGTAGTTAAATGATTTTGAGATGTGTATCAATGAAATATACCAGGGATTGTCATTAAGCATGCATTACATAACACATATATATATGTGCATAAATCAGTACTTATGTGATTGTAAAAAGTTGCAATGTGTGTAAATGTGTATTGCATAATATAGAAGCACTAATAGAGAGTCAACATACAGGCATTATTGGGACATCGAGTCAATAAACTATCTGGAGCAAACTATGAGTAACCCAGATGGTCTCATATTGATTTATTGTTTTGTTTAAATTCTGTATTGAATTATTATGTGATGTGAATGTGTTGTTTCCGGATATTGAATGTCTGAGGTGTTTAATGCAAGAATAACATATTGAAAGTGCTCATTGTATGTGAATTTGACAGAATAAGTGATACTTAACTTAATTGTTGAATGCCAGACCAAGGTCCGATGATGAATGTAAATGTGAAAAATTGAGCACAAGCGAATGATTGAATACATGTGATGCATTTCACTACACGAATGCATGATAACATAAAGGCAGTTATGAGCAGAGTCGCCAGTGAAAAAGAGCTTAAAGTTAATAATGTGGTAAGAGCCTCTGGCTCACTATGTATAATAAGCCCTATATCCCTACCGAATAAAGGACAGTTATTAATGAGCCCGGTATCCATAATAGATACGGGACGGTGAAAAAGACTCTCAGTCACAACAATGTAATAATTGAAAGTGAGTCTCATGAGCATTATACATACAATTTGATATGCATTATATGAATGATTGTATGAATTGTTCTGAATGTGAATGTGAAATAGATGAACAAAATTATTTTTGATGGAACATGATGATACATGAAATGATGTGAATTATATGGATATATGAATTGTATATGAACTGTTTATTTTATATGATATGGGTAAGTCATCGATGATGGATAGCTCACTGAGTTTGCAAATCTCACCAAAATTGCAACATTGACTTTTAAGGTACGAGAGAGTAGACTTAGCTTCTAAGACAACTTAAAAGAGATCTCGTATTGCTTTTGATTAAAATAAATAGTTCAAAGGTCGATCAGCTGGGACTGAAGGATTTAGATAGAATTTTTGTATAATTCCTCATTTTTGTAGCATGTAGCATATTTTAAGCATAGAGTTGTAGACTCTGATAAGTCTTTGATATTGTTTGGTGATTTTGTAATGCTACAATGTACATTCTGTTTATGAAATGAAATGAGGAATTGGGTTTTTAGATATTATGATATTAGTGTTTTAAAAATTATGATGCCATGAGATAAGAAATATGATAGCTCTAGTGTATTATTTCCACCAGGCATATGCTCGAATATCTTTTAGACGTATAGGCACAAATGTCTGATGGAAGTAGGGTGTTACAGGGTTGCTTTATGGTTTAGCACCATTTTTAAGAGAATCATATGCATACAAGTGGAAGGGATACCTTTAATATTCACTGTAGTCTATCCAATTTCCATTTTTAAGTTTTTCAAAACCTCCAATAATTTCTCCTCTTGCATGAAGGTTGGCTTTCTATAGATTATCATCCACAAAATGTCTCCCTCTCAAAGGAACAAGTATTATAATTGTGGTTTTAACTGTAACTTTGGTTCTTGTCAGAACTGAAGGGATGAGAAGGCCACTAAGTATGGGCACGTCTAACTTCAGATACGATATAGTTGGCATTTATTTCACTTTCTCAAACTACCTAAGGCTACCACACATTCCTACGAACAAAAATTTAAGGAAAACATCAATATCTTCCTTATTAAAAAGGCTTTTCCTTATAGCTATTTCTATCTTAACCTTCCCATTAATTTCAAACCAGTTTTGTGCTAATGAATCTAAAACATCAACTGTAAGAATAGGAAAATCATCATTAAGATACTTCATTGTATCATATATATTAAACTGAACAGTTTCATGTAACATCCCATCACCGATGGGAAGGGTAAAATAGTAAATTGGAACGGGTTATGAGTGTGTAAACTCATCTAGGCACGAGCATGCATGTTATGGCCTCTATATATATATGAATGGCAATTTTTGTATATGCACATGACGGTACATGCAT
>JANQAP020000172.1:4803142-4817980 GCA_026874005.2 Erythroxylum coriaceum
TACAAAAAATAGAAACAGGATGATAAAACCAAACATGTTTTTGTTTTTAGTTTTTTATTACAAATCTCAACCAAACAAGTTTTTGTTTTCAGTTTTTATATTACAAATCTCAACCAAACAGGTTTTTGTTTTTTTAAGAAAAAAAACAGAAACCAAAAACAACAAACAGAAACCAAAAACAATAATAGAAAAACAGAAGTGGAACCAAACGGCCCCTAAGATTTTTTGATAATTAATCCAAAAATAAAAAGAACAAAAAAAGAATGTGAATATGAACGTGAACGTGAACGTGATTGGTGGTGACAGGGTATAATGAGATAAGGTATTTTCAAAAATAAAACGATGATAACTAATGAAAACACCCGCCCATAAATTGATAATTATTAATATGCATGTATTTAAATATTGAGAGAGAAATTATGTTTACAAGTTAAAAAAGACAACTTTAACTGTTATTTATTTTTTATGTTACCTATAACAATACCGTAGGGGATGGTTGAATAAACGCGTGCATGCACCCCACCAACGGCCGTACTTTTCGGGCTCAACTTTTGGATTGTTTTCACGCTCAAAGAAGAAAAGAAAAAGGAACAGTCATACCATAAATAACTGACGCTTTTTGTTTTTTTTTTTGTTTTTGATTAGTTATTACGGTTAACAAAAACATTTGACGAAGTTCATGGATACATATGTTCTGTTTCATCTTGTTCGTTATCTTGCTTGTTATCCTTCGCAAAACCACTTTCTTTAACTATATGATCAAACTTTGGCATTTTAATTCTAAACCAGAGCAAGACAAGCGCTTTAATAACCCTTTTCTGTTTTTCCGTTCATTCTATTTATCTTATCTTGTTTTACTGTCTGGTGGTGCGTGGGGAATATGAAGTCGCTCAGTTCTGTAAGTTTCCATTGCTTCTTGTTCGTGGGGAATTTTTTTTCTTTTTCTTTTAATATTTTTTTAGCATTATGGGTTCATTTGGATTGGTTTTTTGGGGGAAATACTCTGTTCCTTTTGATTGAGGATGTGAATGAACTTTCATGGAGATATGTTGCATATTGTGATCCCAGACTACTTGTTACTATGCTGAAGATAAAGAGAAAGACACCAAAGGGGTTCGGATTATTAGAATCGACAATCTGTAGCAACATGAAAAGTGATACTTGAAGTGCTGGTTCATATTTTTCCTTAATGATTAACTGTTGCCACAATTCAAAGCTTCAATCTTACTTGCACTCCGTATTTCGGTACCCAGTTATTAGCTTAGTTCCGAGCATGAATTTGTACTTGGTGGAAGTTTTTGCAGTTGTTTACTATAACCAATTTTGAGGGATTAATTTCTGTTCGTGGTCAGTACCGTGCCTAGTTATTATGGAAAACTGTGATCTTCCTTTCGACAATCAATTCTTTAGAATTAAAGAGTAGTTGTATAACCTCCATAGTACTGATTAGCTTCTTGACTAGCATTGGCTTTCCTTGGAAACTCTTACCATTTTACAATTTGAATAACAAATTGGTTGAATATATAATTTACATTCTCTTTGGTTCTTTCTGGTGCTTCACTGGAAACAGAAAAATATTTCTTGTGATTTCACTTATTACACTCGCATTCACTGCCTATTTGCAATGGTCTTCCCAATCTAATTGATGTTTATCTGGCATGTCTAATTATTCTGTCTTAATAATTCTCTCTTTTCCATATCTCAGGTATCTCAGCCTGCAGATTCAAAGAGCAAGTTATCATATTTCTGCACTGCTCTTTTTCTTTTCTTTGTAATCTTCATAGGAAGTGCAGTTATTATACCGGATTACAAAGAGGTATATACATACATAACTGTCTGAGTATGTGAACAAGATTAGCATATTTTATATGTTGTTTTATGGTTCTAGGATTGCCATACTCTTCCGATGCTGCTTTGGCCTTTCTGCTTTTGATGTTTCTAATTTGATTTATTTTTGTGTTCATAAAATCAGTTAGTATTTGAGCTTTTTATGTGAATAAGTTTTGAATACATTGTGCAGAAATTGTCAAGATGGAGAATAGTTGATAGTTTTCAGAGTATAAAATTCAACTGTTGTAAGGTTTGTTCTAATTCCTTAGAAGTATGAGCAATCACAGTAGAAGTTCTTTACATAAATGAACTTTTTGTTATTGGCTGTTACCTGTTTTAGAATCGCTGCAAGCCTCCTGGAACTGAACAATTGCCTCATGGCATTGTCTCCCAGAAATCTAATTTGCAAATGAGGCCACTATGGGGCTTCCCAAAGGTAAAAGTTCTTGAGTTAACTAATGGAAACTTTACTCTGAAAACTAATCGTTTATTTTCCAAACATATAGTCATTGGAAGCCAAAAGATAGCATCATATAACCACCTTTCATCAGTGGAAATGCCTTGTACAATACGTTCCCTTCAAAAAGAAATAAATCTTGTACATGAAAGATATGGATATATGTCATTAGTTCTGTGAATCCTACTTTATATTTCTCTGTTCACGTTAAAATATCTGAAGAACAAAATGGAGATACACCTTTTCTTGGGATGAATAGCGAGAAAAGGAAAATGAATTCACCATTTTTGCTCTTCAAGATTTTCAGACAAAAATTAATGGTTGGGAAAATTCAATTAGGTCTCCTTTTAGATTCCATCATATGTATATGTATCTGTGCACATGTAATTATCAAGTGTATGCTTATATATATGTATATATATACAGGACTAGGCTTGCATAAACATGCATATGAGTTGCATCGTCACCTGATCATTGTTTTTGACTCTTCGAATTAGATCCTGGTTTTACAGCTTGTGTCATGATCAGAATGGTCTAATGACACTTTTGTTGATATCATCACCAACTTATTCTTGTTGCATGATTTTATTGTGACAATCTGACTGCATTTTGTTCTTCTTTCCACCTTCGTGTTTAATATTTTGATTCTGAAATTCTTGAAGTATTCCTATGACGTTCATAACCATTCTTCATTCATTTCATTATTAGACATGGTTATACATGAGTCAGTAAAGTTGTTATGACGCCTCCTCCTTTTTTTCCAGTTCTACATAATGAAAAATAGATAAACTAGAGGAACTTTTTCAGTGTCCTTGTCAACCAGCCAAATGGCTGTTCTTACTATTTGCACTTCATGGTAAATCTATCACTGAGATTGGATGCTAATAATTTGATTATGGCAGGTAGTTGTAGGAAATTTTGTTTGTATAAATTCTAGAAATGTGTATACAACCTACTGATACTACAGTGGTTTTGTAATGATCACTTGGTTGAAATTGTTTGAAAGATATTATAAATGAGCTATCATACGACTTTATGGACCACAAGTCATAGAACTTAATGGACAAGTCTGCATGTCACTTAATCTCTAATAATTTTTTGGAAAGTCATCAATGGAACTTCTTTTATGTTTAGTCTGAAAATTCTTTGTTTTTAAGTACCTCATTCGGTTATCAATACAGAACACAACAAATAACCATTAGCTAATCGAAGCAACAGCTGGTGGGTACCAAAAGTAATTGAAATGTAATACTGTTCACACTCAGAAAATCATAACCAAACATTGTGAAGTTTTCTATATTGATTTGGCTAATAATTCTGCAGGAGACATACACAATATTTGGATTCTGATATTGCTCAAATTCTTTTCCTGATCTCAATAATGACAACATGCAAATGGTTTGGACAGGGCATTGAAAATTCCTCAATTAGCTTACTTGCACTATCTGCTGGAATAAAACAAAGATATCTTGTCAATAAAATGGTTGGGAAGGTGCTTAACCAATTTTTTACCTTTTTAAGTTATTTAGATTCTTCATATGTTGCAATTTCCTGTAATTTTACATTGTGCAGTTTCTATCAAGTAATTTCTCTGTGATGCTTTTCCACTATGATGGCATTGTTGATGAATGGAATGAGTACGAGTGGAGTGATCGTGTTATACATGTTTCTGCACGTAATCAAACTAAGTGGTGCGCTGTCTTATCCTTGCAGTCCTTGCTCGTTTCTTTTAGCTGTTGTGTTCTTGAAATACATACATCATGGTTTTGGTTTCTGTGATGGTTAGGTGGTTTGCAAAGCGATTCTTGCATCCTGATATAGTAGCAGACTACAATTATATATTTCTCTGGGATGAGGACCTTGGAGTTGAAAACTTTGACCCACAACAGTATGTTAACTGCAAAACTCTTGAAATTATGTCAGTTCATATTTAGAATCAGAATGATTCAAGAAGCTTAGTGCCGCAACTGTCAGCCTGTTTATTTCTCCATTATTCTAAATTTGATAATAAGATCATGGACACGCATGATGTTATAGATACGAAAATAGCAAAAGATTTTACTAAAATATTTTCTTCGGTGATATAATATTTCTCCTTATTTTCATATTTTCACTATGCTAACCATTCTAATGAATTGTGGCCAACAAACTATATGACCTGCAAGGTACCTGAGACAAGAATTTTGGGTTAAGTATCACAGTGAAGTAACCAGTATGTTATTCTATTACAGTTTATTTGTGATAGGACTGAATCATGTAACTAATGTCAGTCTTTTTTAACAGAGTATGTTTACTTTTAAAATTGTTCCTCTCATCAATTTTTCATATAGTATCCTAGGCAGCATTCTTTAACATGGTGGAATGTTGTGGAGACTGCAAAGTTTTGAAAAGGTGAATGGGTATGAAAACCTTCAATTTAAGATGTGTAAAATGTGTCAATTGACTAATGGATCATGTTCAAACCTGTGTTGTGTCTGGTTTAGATGCAAGTAAATGATTCCTTAGGTTATTCTTGGCTATCTCTGGAGACTTGTTGACTACAAAGGTTGGAGATGTCTACTAAAGTTCCATCATTGAACTTAATCCCTATTACTTGCAGCTTTAATGAGAATGAGAAATCTATCATGCTGAAGGAGTCGAAATTTTGAATCATTTAGAGGGTTCTGCAACTTTTACACTCCATCCAATAAAAGTTATCCATTGAGCTATAGGTCCAACCGTGAAGAACTGTAATAGTTTGCAAGTAATCAATTTCTGTTTCTGTGTATGCTGCTGGGAGATACAAGCAATGAAGTTGGTGAAATTTAATCAAATGGGGTTTAAGTTATGACCTTGATCTGAAGGCCTATATAGACATTGCTTTAGCCTAAAGTCTCCAAGCAACTACAGGATGGTGCTATTCTGCCAACTTATACATCTCCTGGCATAACAGCACCTACATCTCCTGGCATAACAGCACCTGGAAACTGTAGTTTCCATTATTCTTCCTAGCCCTAGCTTTCATGCGTGAAGTGAATCATGGTCAAGATAGGCAGAATAAAGTCACATGAGAATCATTGGGAATCAGCCATATCTACGGTTATGGAATTTGTTTGATTAGTGCATCTTAACTTTTGAGAATGATTAGATGCATTTATGTGTTACATCTATGTTTGAAAACACACTTGCATTGGGGTTGAAGATTAATTTTTTCTCCTCTTCGTTTCTTTTTTGTTTTCTTCCTCTCTCCTCTCTGCTTCTTTTGAATATTCATTATGCATTTCAGATTCAGAGCTTAAGTCTCCCCTGATGCCCATCATTTAACTGTTCTTATTTCTTGCGGTTAGAAGGATGTAGGAAACTAAGCTACTTATACGGCACTTGCAACATAGTGCACCATTACATTTTGTAAAGATCCGGCAGTTGAGCATAAGAGGACAATCTGATGATTTTCATTTCAGGAAAAATATGATGCTTTTAAACTCTCTAACATTTATATGAAATTCATCATGACAGTTGACTATACTACTGACTGACATTTCGATATTTAAATCCCTTGTGCATGATTGTCTGAGCTATTACTATCAGGTACTTGTCAATTGTTAAAAATGAAGTTCTAGAAATATCACAGCCAGCACTTGATACTCTCGAATCGGAAATCCATCAGCAGCTTACTGCAAGAGTGAGAAAATCAGTACTGCACAGGTTCTTCTTTTTCATTCTTTTATTTTCCCTGAAAATTCTGTTTATTTTCCTACAAATTAAGGGCTTTAAGATAGTTCTCTGCAGTAACAGTTTATGCATTAACTAGTAGTGCCTGCTACCAGGTGGCAATCAATATTACTTCTAGGGATTATTGAATCTTTTGGCCATCTTTGACGTGCATGTCATTGTATTTGCCCTAAAGAAATTGCATGTAAAGATTTACTTTTTTGTTATTGTGTTTGGTTGTTAACAGAAGAACTTACAAACCTGGTGTTTGTGACGGTGAGAGTACTGATCCTCCGTGCACAGGGTAAAATTTTCACTTATATCGAATAGCTTTCTTTTTTTATTGGATATGATAGTTTCCCTTTATTTCTTTTAGGATAGATCTTTCCTCTTCCTGGAAAATCTAAGCATTAAATATCTTTTCCAGCTGGGTGGAAATGATGGCCCCTGTTTTCTCAAGAACGGCATGGCGTTGTGTGTGGTATATGATCCAGGTACTGAACATTACGCCTGAGAAAATGTGAACTTTGGGCATGATTCATTGCAGGATTTGGTATTTTCTTTGTTTGTGATATCTCGAATTACTGAAACTTTGGCACTATTTTCTTTCTGTAAACGACAATGTGATTGCTTTGCTCTTCGTGAGACCGACTATTACTGCATAGTAGTTTGAGGGTGTTTTAAGGATATCTAAACTCTTGCCTTCGATTTTGATGTCACTGTAGATGAGAAATTCACGTTTCATTTTGTTTTGAGTTACTTTATAGGGTGATCTCATTCATGCTTGGGGTCTAGACTATCAGCTCGGTTATTGTGTACAAGTAAGGTCTTGTATGATTGCTTTGAATATCCTGTTTATATCTTTCATCCTTTTTACATGTTTCCTCAGAATTTTTGATTTGAGACAATCAATTCGTAGGGAGATCGAACCCTGAAAATTGGTGTCGTTGATGCCGAATATATAGTGCATTATGGACGGCCTACACTTGGTGGCGTAGATGAAAATAAGGTATCAACTCTCAACCATAACTCGCCTTTTCTAACATATCTGTTCTGCCTTTCCTTTGCTACTGCTGCTTTCTTTTTTTGATGTATGAGAAGGCTATAGGTTGGTGAAATTGTTGAAGAGCCCCGTTTTTTTAAAACATTAAAATTTTTTTTTCAAATATACACATCATAAATATAAAAATTACTAAAAAATATGTACACATTGATTACATACTATTTTTAGATAAGAATAAAAAAGTCATATGAAATAGTTGAATTTATTTTATTGTGTTCCAAACAATGTAATTGAATTCAATTCTAATATTTATAGATTTATTCTAAACAGTGTAAATCGAATTTAATTCAATCTCAATTTGTCAATGACTCCAATTCGAAAGTTTCCAAACGGACTCAATATAAACTACTTGCTTTGTTAGATTATAAACACCTTGCAGCTAATGGGTATCTGTTAATGCAGGGAACTCCGTCAGCTGATGACCTTACTCATAAAACTGAAAATAAATCTGATGTGGCAACGATGGTTTGTCTCCAGAATCTGAGACGTTATCTCAACTGTGTTGTATTTCTCCATCTTGATTACTACTTACGGATCTCCACTTTGCAGATATCTTCGAATTTGCATAAGTTGGATCCTAGACTGGAAGTAAGTAATTTATAAGGTGCTTCGCTTGCAGCATTTATCTTTTTATCCATTTTTTCATTTAAGCCCTTCACTTGGGGAACTCCATTATAATATTAGAAGAAACACAAAGATAGTCTCATACTCACTGCAGGGAATCTTTAGGTCACCATGCCACTAACGTTTATAGAATAGGGAGGGAGCTTGAATTTGGGAGGTGGCTACCCCACATGTTCCTGCCAATCCCACAAGAAAAATAACAAGTTTCTGGGATATTCTTTTTTCTTTCAAAGCTGTCATATGTTGCCTAATGTCTAGCAGGTGAGGAGGCAGTCGTTGCGAGAATTAAAAATTTTTCAAAGACGATTGAAGAAAGCTGTTGAAGAGGATGTGTGCTGGATAGATCCTTACAAAAAGGCTGCTAAACAAAGCAACTGATTATCCAACTTTGTGAAGCAGAAATACAACAGTGCGTTATACCGTATGTCCCAAATTAGGACCAAGTTATGCAGAGAATTGGTGCGAACATTTTGAAGCACGGTACATTGGGGTGTAGCTGTCTCGTAGGTCTTTGTACATAATGTAAGCAACTTCTTTTTTTCTCCTTCTTTTTATTTTTTTAATAATAAAATTAGAATTAATTAATATTAAGAAACTCTTAATTCTTAAAGTAATTCCCTCGCATTCATATATTTTAATGATATTTAAATTCTAATAGTTAATAATTTTGAGTTAATTGCGTCTTAATAAAGTAGAAAAAGGCAAAAAAAACAAAAGAAAGTCAAAGAAGTAAGGAGCGAAATGTGATAAGTACAAGAGAAGGTCGTACAATTTAATCAATGAATAAAATAGTCATCGGAGAAACTCCACTCAAAACACAACATGTGTTCATCTTTTTTGCTCTTCCCTACCCTGTGACTACTTTCGTCTTGACTCCTCGCTTATGCTCTTGCATGAAGCACAATCATTTCTTCTCCTTCGTATTAATTTTGCATACTCTCCTCTTTCTCTTGTAACATTACCTCCCTCGTCGACACCCTTTCCACCAGATTGACGCTGAGAAATCTTTTTTGAATATCATAAAGATAATTTTATGAAACGTCCTTATCAGTAGTTGAAGACCATTTAACTAAAATTTAAATTTCCAGTTTAATGTGACAATTTATCAGGTGTTTATCCCAAATAGCAACCTGCATCCTCAAAGCATGGTAGATTGATGCTAGAATGGTAGGGTTCACTAGAGAGTGCTCTGATACTTGCTTCTTCAAATGTGATACATGAAACATATAATAAGCACAACTTTCCTCGAATGATTCTAAACAATACACAACTAGGCCAGCTCTCACCAAAATTTGTAAAGGACTAAAAAATTGTTGGTTTATACCCTATAGCCAATCAGTTAGTTTTAGTTTAGTGACAAAATAATTTAAAGGCATATATTATAAAATTCATAGATAATTATATATTACAAATTAAATTATAATGAGATTATAATTATGAAATTCATATTTTATTTATGTATTATCCTTAAATGTTCTTAGTCATTGTTCTGTTAAGACTACACATTAATAGAATGTAAAAAAGAATAGCACATGTTTTGTTTTTCCTTATGCAAAAAGTATTCGATCTCATAGCTTAAAATATGGAGATACTTAAACAAATGTGTGAGTGTTTGTTAGAGAATAAGTTCACTAAACTGACCTCATATGAGAAATCCATTTAGAACATTACTTGTATGATTATAAAAATTCTCATTTTGATGATTGTATAAGTGATCCTTTGACTTGAGGTCTCTAAAGTTATCTTGTATAGGAAATGTTATGTTTTGATACTACTTATGACCTATTACAATTATAAAAACAAAAATTAGAGATGAGCATTCCATCTTATTGAATTATTTCCTAGCTCACTAGAAAATAATCATAACTTACAGTCACCATCCAAATGGAAAAGTAATTATCCTTTATGAACGTAATGCTCTAACCGTTTGCACAAGTTCGATTTCAGACCAAATCATTCATCTGTAGGTCTCCATAGGAGTCTTAACTCAACGTGTATTCATTTCTTTGATTTATGCTCATAATAGTTCATACAAGACGAATTTTCTGTGGAATCAAATTAAAGATGCTTGCATTAATAAACCATGGATCCCTTCTATGGACTTTAACTCCATCCTAAAAATTGAAGAAGCAAAAGGTTGTAGACTTGCCAGTGATCCTTAATCAAAGTTTGGTAATTGCATTGATGAAGATTAACTTATTGACATCCCTTTCGGTGGCAACTTTTTCACCTAGAGTAACAGACAAACTGGAACAAATTTTATCAGAAAGAAGCTTAATATGAGTTTAGCATATCTCCAATGGATGTCAACTTTCCTAAACTGCTTCTCCAAATACTTATATTGGAATTTGTCTGATCATTTTCCTATCCTCTCTTTCATTAAAGCTGTAAGCCCTAAATCACCTTTTAGGTTTAACAATTTCTTAAGAGACCTAGCTCATTTTGAGGATGGAGTGTGGAAAGCTTTGAGAACGAAAATGAGAGTTGCCAAAAAATTTATTTTTTCAAGGAAGCTGAATCTTATTAAACAAGAAATGAAGGTTTAGTTCAAGGAAAATATTGGTAATACTTACTATCTTGTCAACAAAGCCATAAAGGAACTTTAAAACATTTAACATGAAGTCTACTTTAATCCTCTTTCCTCTCATCTGCACGGATTGGAGAGAGTTGCATTACATAATTATTCCAAATCTCTCCTATATGATTACTCTCTTTTAAAACAGAGATCAAGGTTAAAATGGATGATAAATGGGGACAGGAATACCTCTTTCTCTTATAAAGCTATTATTTTTATAAGAGCAAGGAATTATTTCTCTTCAGCTTAACAATCTCAACCTAGACTCATAGCATCAGATATTTCAGGGGCCCTTTGATTACTTCTCTGATCTATTAAACACACCTATTGGGGTTCACTTTTTAAAACTCCTCAAAGAGATTATACAGTGTTGTATCTCATTATAGGAAGCTGAATTGTTTGGAAAACTAGTCACTCTCCATGAAATCAAAGTTACTTTGAAACTCTCCATCCTCAAAAAGCTCCAGGCCCTAATGGGTTCAATATCAACTTCTTTCACAAAACTTGGCCTCTTACATGAAACCTTATATCTAAATTTATTTCTAGAGTCCTTTAATAAGGGTTCCTTACTCGTAGAAATCAACAAGAATTTCATTACACATCAAGTTGTAAGCTTAATCAATTCTCATATTTTCATCCTATTACTTTTTACAATTCCATCTATAAGATAATTGCTAAAATTACTGCTCACAGATTGAGAGGAATACTTCTTAACCATATTAGACCTACTTAAGTTGCATATATTCCTGGTAGAGCAATTGGAGACAATATTTTGATTCTTCAGAAGTTAATTAAAACCTATTCCAAAAAGAAAGGCAATTCTAATTTTTACATCAAAATTGACCTTAAAAAATATATGACAATGTTGATTGGGAATTTATAATCAATATTCTTATAGCCTTGGAGCTTCTGGCTTCCTTCATTTAATGGATGAAGCAACATATCACGCCTCCCTTATAAAAAATTCTTGTTAATGGCTAACCTATAAGGTTCTTCAAAAGTTGTAAGGGAATTCACCAAGTTGATCCCATCTCTCCTTACGTCTTTGCCCTTGTCATGGAAGTTTTCAACATATTCCTTAAAAGGATTGGTGAAAGAAGTAAGGGATTTAAATATCACTATAAATGTAGAAAACTTCAGCTTACCAATCTTGCTTTTACTAATGATCTTATCTTACTATCCATAGTAAATTCTACTTCTATCTCAACTCTTATGAAAGCTTTTAAGATCTTCAATAGAATGTCCAGACTATAAGCAAATTGCTATAAATTAGTTTTATCCTCTCCAAGAGTGATGCAAACCAGAATTCATTAGTGACTGCCATTATAGGCTAGCAAACCTTTCCAGTTAGGTACCTTGCGGCATTCCTGTTAATTCTAGTAGAGTAAGCAATAGAGATTTTAGCAACCTTTTAGACAAAATCAACATAAGAATTTCTGCTTAGAGCTCTATACACTTGTCCACATCTAGAAGACCTCAACTTATTATCTCCATACTAAATTCTATCGATGTATATTGAGTTGGTCATTTAGCTTTACAAGTCAGCATTATTAAATCTATTTATAAGATCCTTAATAAGTTTCTTTAGTCTAGAACCTTTGAAAATTCCATAGGATTAAAATGAAATAGGGTTCAGTTTGCATCCCCACAAACCAAGGGGTCTTGGTATATATGCTCTCGTAAAACTATGAACACTATTATGCTCACTAAAAGAATGTGGAGACTCATTTTTACAAGCAATCTCTCTTCTGCTTTGAAAGCAATTCTTAAGATGAGAGAGAGATTTATACCTGACTTCATTTTATTAATAAAAAATGGAAAAATCCATCAGTTTTGGTAAGAAAATTGGTTATCTGTGTATTCTTTGGATAATTTGGTTAAAGCCTCACCTCTCAGGCCTATTATTCATCAAAAAATTAGTGATTTGTGTATCCTTTGGACAATATGGTTAAAGCCTCATGTCTCAAGCCTATGATTCATCAGAAAGCAGTAATTGTAGTAGCTCTAATGAATAAGGAGATCTTCACACAGAATTCAAACCACAATTAACACAGAAGAAGATAGATTCATTTGAAAACACACATTCAATGGAATTTTTACCAACCAATCATGACACTTTCAATGGAATTTTTACCAACCAATCATTTAGAAAGCTCCTATTTTATGATATAGGAATCATACTTTGGACTAAGGTGGTGTGGTTTAGTCATCTTCATTTATATGCTTCCATCACATTATGGCTTTCCAGGTTTTTGAATCTCACCAGCTGGTGTTCACTATATAGAAATGTTGAAGAGGCATAGATCACTTATTTTTCAATTGTAGGCTTACCAATGATATTTGGAGGGCACTACTAAGTAGATGCTTGATTTCTAATGCTTCAAATGACTTGAATAGTATCAAAAAGCTAGTGTTCAATAATTAGTCATTCAAGTAAAGATGTAAAATTGTACTTCTATATATCCTTATCTTCTCTAGTTAAACCTATATAGGATGAGAGAAATAAATGCATTTTTCAAGACAAATGACTCTCTGAAGAGCAATTTTATAATTAACTCATGCAGTTCATCATATATCAAATTACCATTCAAAAGCATTGAGTTTATGAATATTCTATCTAATTGGAATGTGTGGAATTTTCCTCTTTATTTTTAGTAGAGTTGTAATCCTCTCTAATTGATAGTGCTTTATCCTTGTAATCAAACTTGTTCATCTAGCTTGCCTTTTTTTGGCTTAATTCAATTATTTTTTTATAAAAAAACTCTCTTAATGTAGTCTGACAATCATATTATGAAATAGAAAAATAGGTTAATCTAGGTAACAACCACATAAGCTTGACTCATTCAACCTATTTTATGTTATCACTAATGATGCACGACCATTAGTTCACCATAAGCGAATTATAATTACAAGAATTATGTATTGTGATCTAGATTATGGAAATGGGTTCATACATGAATAATCTATTTGACATATCTAAATCATTCATACATAATCCCAAAACTTTAATCATAGAATAACATAATAAATTCCAAAAGAGAGTGAGAACAATATTACTAGATTACTATAAGCTAAAATATGTTCATCGACCTTAATATTCCCATTGAATAGGAAGGATGAAGTTTAGCTCCTCATAAATCTTCAACCTTTCATATCTTTTAAGTCTTTATGCCTCTTTTAGCCTCTTTAACACCCTTTTACAGTAAAATTTAGGGTTCTGTCATGATGCACAGTCATCTACATAGTTGTGTAGGTGATCATATGTGTGAAATTGCGAGAATCATGAACTTACACGTTCATAGTTGGCCATAAGGCCATGTAGCTTACTTACATAACCATATGAGTCCAAATACAATCGTGTATATTGTAGGAGTGGATAAAACTGCATCATTGCGTTCCTTCATGCTTCTAGTGAGTTACTCGAAATGGGTGACATAATTATGATATAGATAAGGGAGAATTTGTTGTGAAAAGTCACTCTTTATGGTTATAGTATATTGTTCATAATTGTTTTTGTTGTGTGAATCCTTCTATTTCCTTATGCTTTATATGGTTTGTGGTGTGAAGACTTGAATCTAATTTATGAAACAAACTTTTTGAAGTTAACATAGATGATGATACTCATATTTGATCAAATGTTAATTTCTACACTTGATACTCAATAGTTTTTTCCTACTTCACTAGTTTTGATTATTATTTAATTACATGACTCAAATATTTCTCACCTTAACCTTTAGTCCCATTATATCCTTGAAAAGTCCTTTGATTCATGTTATGCATGTGAATCTTCAATGTTAGAGGACTAATATGATATGTGAAGTCATGGACAATCTTAAACATGAAAGGTGATTGAGCTTACCTATAGATTGATCTTGCTTTTAAACACAACTTGTCAAATTTTAGAAACATTGAATGTTTTCAATTATTGCCATTTCTTTGAAAGTTATTCTTCTTTTTTTATGATTGTCTATTCTTAGGAAATATGCTAAAAAGGAAGTTCTTTGATTTTGATTTTGACTTTTAGTTTTGTCAGAGGATGGTCAAAATCTTATTGTGGGGAACTTGATAAATGCTTAATCTTGATATATTTATTCCCTAATGCTTAGTGATAATGTTATGTTGCACATAAGATATTTATTTTGGTTCATATTTTACTTTAGGTACAATTGAAGGAACAAGAACCAAAATGACCTAAATTCAAATCCTTAGTGTTGTCTTATTAATGTTCAATCATTTTAGCCTTCATGGAGTAAGAAGGAAATGAATTAGGGTAAAGACAAGACAAAGAATGGAAGAAATAGAGTTATTGTGACTTAAATAGGCACGTGCGGGAACGTGTAACTCGCTAGAAACATATACAAACGCGAAGATGTTATTTCAAAAAACCTTGAGACCTAAACACCCATAAAAGGACTTACACAACTGTGTAGGTGACTTACATGGTAGCGTATGATTGCAATGTATCTCTCTGGGACCATGTAACTGTAGGAAATCCCGGGAGGAACATCACATGTTCCAGCAACGGAAACAAAAATTTTTAATTCCCGGGACCTTCCCGAAACCCAGGATCCCGGTGTCGGTATGAAAACTCAAACCTGA
>JANQAP020000172.1:4818080-4828979 GCA_026874005.2 Erythroxylum coriaceum
TATTTATTCATAAAGTCTGTACATGACTATGAACAAAAAGCGCTAAAGGGGATTGCCTTTAGGGCACTACTCTAACAGTAACTCCTCAATTTATGCCAAATTAACATATACGGTCACTTACACACTCGTGTAGTTGACTATGTTTAACCACCCAACCTTAATTTTGTAGGAGGTAGATTCCCTTCCCTTTTGAGAGCTATGAGGAGCTAAGCTTCTGTTTTCTAGTTAAAAGGGATATCAAGATTGATGAATATGTTTAGGCATTGATTAAGCTAGTGATGTTGATCTTAACTCTTTTTTGGGATTGACTATGTTATTATGTGTTTAATGTATAGAATTAAGTATGAAAAATTTAGAAAGGCCTACTAGATTATTCATATATGGATTCATTTCTAGAATTTGGATTGTAATATGTAATCATTGTAAATTTGATTCACTTGTGGTAAACTAATGGTTGCACATAATTAGGGATAACATACCATAGGTTAAATGACCTAAGCTTATATGATTGTTCCTTAAATTAACATGTTTTCTTATTACATAATACAGTTGTCATAATATAGAGAGCTTATTCTGGGTTGTCTAATAGCTGGACCTTTTTTTTAGGAATGGAAAATTATAGTAAACTACTTGAATGATCTATAGGCAAACGTTTACAAACCATCATCCTATTAGATAAAATTCCATCTTGAAGTACTAGTGCAGGAAATAAATTCAATGATCTTTTCAAAAACCTTTTTCCAATAAATGAAAAGTATATTTCTTTTAATTAAAGAACTAGACCTAATTAAAGAGCTTGTTTTAATTAGAAACAACACAAGTAAAAATTGAGATTAATAGAGCTTATTGTTATTTTATAGTTAATAGTTTCAAAGAGAGGTATGAGAATAACAAAATGATTGATTATGCACATTTGTGTGAAGGTCAAGATTGAACCACTTGCATTGTTTAATTTGATTTATCTTCCATAGTTTAGTTTTACTTTTGATTTTCAATTCAATTCAACCAAAACCGCCTAATCCTAAACACCGATTTATTCATTTCAAAAGTTAAAAATACACTCTTTATGGATATGACCCTTTCTCACCACTACTCCAAATTTAGTGTGCATAGTTAGGTTTTTTCTTATATTTTTGGTGTGCATCAATTATAAAAAGACTATTAGTTCTGGTAATCATAGTCCTTATGGGATCAACCATACTCACTGGTGCTAGCTATAACTACATTATGCTATTATGGTTAAAAAGTTATCACTAGGCTCATCAAGTTTATAATCAACATGGAAGAAAATTTTAGATTTCACTTAAAATGCAATAAACTAAGGATTTGTAGTTTAACATTTCCAAATGCGCTTATTCTATTATCAAAACTAATGTATTCTTTATTAGTTTCTTAATTTCAGTCTTGAACTCTTTTAAAGAACTTTTAGGTCTATCCATAAATAAAGATAAGAGCCAAATTCTCATTTCCTCAAGTTCATAATATATCTCCAATGAGTTTGCTTCATTAGCAAGTTTAGGAGCTTAAAAGCCCCATCTCACTTACTTGGATATCTCTATTTTGTCCGAAAGATCATCTTGCAATAAGTTTTAACCGTTATTAAGAAGAATACAAAGAAATATATCAAACTAGTCCAATAAGAGTCTATTTGTTATTGGAAGAGTGTAGTTGATCAATTCAATAGTAAATAGTCTCCATGATTATCGGTCTTTCCGTATTATACTTCCTCTAAACATTTTGAAGAAAATGAAATAATTATTAAGAAATTTTCATTAGTTTGGTGATAACAAAAGTAGTTCTCTAACAAAGGTGAAATAAGGAGATCTTTTCTTACTAAAGGAAAAAGGAGGGATTAGAGTAATCCCTATTAGAATTACAAATAAGGTTCTCATGATCAAAAGGATTTGGAGAATCCATATTGATAAATAAGCTTTATGGGTCAATAGGATTCATGCACATGACTTAAAACCATGAAAATTTCTTATGTATTTAGCGTAAGTATAACTTCTCAAAGACTATAATTAATATATTAAACTTGAGAGAAAAAAAAGTTAATTAGATTTCAAGAGCAAAATAGGCAATGATAAAAATGTTTTGGAATGAAAATTGGATAAGATTTAGGCCTTTAAACAAAATAGCAAAGCTCAATCCCAGTATAAATACTATCCCAAACAATGTTATGGTAAGTCAAGTTATGAACAAAACCCTGATCCACTTGGGGCAGCTGCTAACAATATATATTATTTACCATATCTAGTTTTAATCTCCCTCATAATATAGAGGGCACTTTACAATGGAGTAAATGTCACTAATTAATCATGTAGAGAATTGTTGAGAAATTATTCCATTATAATGATTTGGCATAACTTAGTGTAGATGAAGCAATCCAACTCTTAAGCCTCTTTCATCTTGTGGTTGGCAATAAGTGAAAGATTAAGAACTACAGATAGGTTGGTGAGCTTCCTAAATCTCCCTAATACTTATGCTTATTGTAATAAGGAACTTGATTTTATTACTCATCTTTTCTTTAAATGTATGTTTTCATCCTAAATTTGGAACCAAATTTAGATGCATTCTAGCATGTCTTCTCCAGACTATAACTTACAGGATCTAATTCTCGTAATTATAATGTGACGAAAGGTGATTTATTGGTACTTAAGATTGCCCTTGGTAACACAATTTATGCCTTATGGAAAGAAAGAAATCAGAGGCATTACAAAAATAGGCGGTCCAAGAAAGAGTTCTCCCATAGTTTATAAAAATAACAAGGATACAAATAGTGGCTCATCAAATCCATTTAAGATGCAGTGAATCTTTGGAGATTAATTGATGCTTGCCTGTTAATGCTTGGGGAGTTGTATCTTAACCCTAAAATATGCTTAAAGAGCTATCTCCTGAAAGATAAACAAATGAAATGTTTACTAGAATGAATCCCTTTAACATATTGGTTTTTTTTTTATAAAACTAGAATATCATCTTGTGAATTTTCTATGCAGATTGTTACCTTAGCCATGTAATTTAAGGTCGGTAAGTTAACGTAACTTGTAAAAACGTATTCTTATGTTATCTAGCTAATTATTTGCTAATGTAATACTCATCCTTTTAAGATGTTCTTTAATGAGATTCTTTAATTTTAAAAACTCATTTTTAAAATATTATTTTAACCAAACTTTGACCATCAATACTTAGTTTTAGAATAAGAATTGAAACATATGCTTTAACTTAAAAAGAACATTTGAAGAAACTTTAGTGTATTAAGAGTAAGAATAATATATTTTTGAAAACAATGAATCTCAAATACAAAATTGATAGTTGATTAAGACAATTTTTGTTGTAAAAAAATCATTTGTTATTGTAGGTTTTCAACTTAGCTAAGTTTGATTGTGAGATATACTCTCTTTAAAATTTGTTAAAATGAAGATTGTCGCAAAAATATTGCACATAAATTTTAATTATAAGATAAACCTTACATTTGAAAAATGTCTAAACTTTAAATTTAAAAGAATTTATTACTATAATTTATGAAATTAAAGATTTTAAAAATGTTTGACATTGAATAAATAGAAACAGATTATATAAAAGTAATGTGAAAAGTTTATGGAATGCATATAACATTTTTAAAAATCCAAGAATAATTTTAAATCAAATTTACATTATCTATCAGTTACAAGTTCTCATTGTTTATCTAGTCCATTTACATTTTTATATTTAACAATAAAATAATAAAGATTACCAATTAAGACAAGGCTAAAATTAATTTCTGAATGCTCTCTATGAATAACAAGTTTACCTCCTTGTAACATTAATATTTTCGTTTTTTGGTATCCTTCAAAAAAATTATTTCCTTTTTTATCTAGATACCGTGACTTATCAATAGGTTACTACTTTGAACTAGTCTAATGAAGGCCTCCATTTGAGGCTGCTCAAACCCTTTCCCAGGCCTGAAGGTATAACAACCTGAAGGAAGTAAGTTAGATACTGATTTCCCCACCATTTGTGAGTCTATGGAAATTGGTAAGGGATACCCTAAAAGAAATAATTCTATAGTCATCTCTTAAAAGGAAATAAGTAAATCTTGGAGAAATGTAGTGGTAGCTGAAAACCCCATACAAAAACCTAAGCATTATCACTTTACTCTGGTTAATGGGATAGTCTCCCCGCCTTTGGAGATGTTTCAAATAGGAGCCAAAACCTAGCCCAGTACTTTGATAGGATTTTTCCTAAATAAAAGGCCTTGCTTTCCTCAAGTTTAGGAATGGGCTCAAAGTAAATAACTAAGCAAGGGGTTAGAGAAAATTCTATTAACTGAAAAGGATTCTTTCCTTTTCAAATTCAGAGATGAGGATAGCCTGAGTTCAATTTTAGAAACTGGCCTTTGGCATATTAGAGGTCAACCAATGTTTGTGTAGAAATGGTTTCTAGGTATGGAGCTACATAAAACTGGAATAGAATCCATTCCCATATGGATTAAATTTCAAAATATTCCACTAGAATATTAGACCTTGGATGGCTTAAGCTTTCTTGCTAGCTCAGTAGGAAAACCTCTAACATTTGATTCTTTAATAGCTAGACTTAAGAGAATTTGTTTTGCAAGAATATGTATGGAAGTTAAAATTAAATAGGACTACCTAAGGTTCAGTCTGTGATAAGGCTCAATGAGGTTAAGAAATTAGACAAAATTGAGATTAAACTATCCTATAATTGAAGGCCTCAGTTTAGTAAGAAGATATGGAAAGTAACCGGTAAGTTGTTCAAGACATGGAATTACTATAAAGTAGTAGGGATTGAGGAAACATTAGATGATAGAGATGTATAATTGGTTAATAAGCAGAAGGAGATCTTCGAAGATGCAAAGGTAGTACCAAAAGTAACAAAATTAATAAAAGCAAATGAGGATCTAAAATGTAAACCTCATGAGGATGCATATGCTAAGATTCATAAGGGGAATGAAAACAAAGACAAGGATAAAGATTTCAGTAATAAAGAGAAGGATGTAGAAGACCAAATATTGGAGGTATAAGTGCTCTATTAGATGGAGGAACTATTAGAGAAGTCCTCACCAAGTTCCTTTAAAAAATTAGGCAGGAAGAAGCAAAACCCCAAATAGGGTTGGTAATGCCTCTGATAATATATCTTTTGAATATGATCTTCTGGAATATTAGGGGTATGAATGAACCCCACAAAAGACAAGTTATTAAGACTTGCTTTTGGATAAAAAGCCTTTCATTTTGGGATTGCTTGAGACCAAAATCAAAGCTCCTAAATTCAGGACTCTATGAAGATTTTAGGCACTA
Organism: Erythroxylum coriaceum; assembly: GCA_026874005.2. Taxonomy (NCBI): domain Eukaryota; kingdom Viridiplantae; phylum Streptophyta; class Magnoliopsida; order Malpighiales; family Erythroxylaceae; genus Erythroxylum; species Erythroxylum coriaceum. Next base: position 4,823,375 of record JANQAP020000172.1, read on the forward strand.
ACTAGATTATAAGATTCAACCATGAGCATCATTATAATGGAATAATTGTCTATGCTTATAATGAGGACAAAGTTAAGGTTATGACACATAATAACTCTGATCAATTTATTTATTTGGTGTGTAAAAAAGTTAACTCCTCAATCTCCTTCAAATTATCCATCATCTAGCCTCAAATTTTTCTTTCCAAAGAGCCAAGTTTTGGAAAGATCTCATTGCCATTCAATCTTTAATGGATAGTCCTTGGATAATAGCTGATGATTTTAATTGTGTACTTCACTCTTCTGAAGTTTAAGGTCATAAAGTTAAAATATAAGCAAGGAGCTTGAGATGATATTAAGCAATTTATAAGTGTTTGATTTATAATATGTAGGATATCACTTCACCTAGAGTAATGAACAACGAGGCAGGTGCTTCATTAGGAGAAGCTTGATAGAATTCTAGTTAATTAGGCTTGGAGAAGTTTAGCTCCTAATTTATTTATGCATTTGGTCCCCTATTGTGTTCTGATTGCTCCACCATCGAGATTATTGTTCCCACAAGTCAAATCCATTTCAATGCTCCCTTCCAATTCTTCAATTTTCTAATCCACAAGGAGGGGGTCTTGGATGTAGTAAATAAGGTTTGGGATGTTTGGTTTCCAAGTTGTAAGTCTAACTAGCTTATGAAAAAGCTCAAACTTTTGAATGTTAAGCTAAAGGTCTTTCTTAATACTAGTGGTCTCTCTTCTACTCAAAGTCTACAAATTCCTAAGTAGAAGCTAAAAGATGTCTAGGAGCAATTTTTCCAGGATCTAAACAATCTGGAGTTAAAACAAAAGGAACTCAGGTTGCTTGAGATGTCTAATAAGGCACTTTAACATCATGGCTCCCTTCTACTACAAAAAGTCAGGTTAAGCTAGTTGAAAGTGAGGGATTCCAATTCTAAGTTCTTTCACAATTCAATTCTTGTTAGAAGAAATGTCAATAAAATTCATTGTTTGCTTGATGAAGATCATCAACTAGTAAAAGAAAAAAATTCAATAGAAGGAATAATGTTTGATTACTACAAGAAAATCCTTGGCTCCAGTGCTTTAGGCTTCCTTAATCTCCAAGGCTTAGTAGATTTGTTAGGTCCTTCAAACTCTCTTAATGAGGACCCAATGAATGAATTACAAAAGCTTGCTACTTACGTGGAGATTAAAAGTACATTTTTCAGTTTAAATATAAAGAAAGCTCTAGGTCCAGATGGTTTCAATGCCTTTTTCTTCCAATCTGCTTTGGACATTACTAGGGATCTTCTGGTGTAGGTTATTCGGGTGTTCATGTCTACTAGCAAAATGTTGAATGAGCTTAACTCCACTTACATATGTTTAGTACCTAAACTGCCCAATGCTTTCAATATTAAGGATTTTCATCCTATCTCTTGCTACAACATTACTTAAAAAGTGCTTTCCAAGCTCATATCCTAAAGACTAAAGGGTATCTTGAAGTTTTAAATTCACCAATCTCAAGGTGCCTTCATTCTAGTTAGATCCATCTCTAACAATATCTTATTGATCCAGGAACTATTAAGGGATTGTGACACTAGTAAATCCATCAAGAGTTGTGCAATCAAAGTGGACTTTTCAAAAGCCTTTGAAACTATCAATTAGAGATTTATCCTTTTTTGACTTGAATGGTTAGGCTTTCCTACTAGATTTATCTCCTATATTAATGCTTGTATTTCAATATATTCATTCATCATTGTTATAAATGGCATTCCAAGCAACCAATTTAAGGGAACCAATGAAGTAAGGCAAGGATCTCCTTTCCCTTTATCTTTTTGCTATTTCTTTGGAAATTCTTACCAAGATGATTATGAAGAACACTCAAAGAAACTTCAGGTTTAAGTTTCATCACAAATGCAAGGTGTTAAAGCTTACTCACTTAATCTTTGCAAATGATCTTATCATGTTATATAGATCTGATCTAAACTCTATTGAAATACTTAATAGTTCTCTTAAGGAGTTCTGTAGGCTTTCAGGTTTGAGTGTCAATCAACACAAAAATAATATTTATTTCTCCTCTAATGTGAAGAATGCTTCTAGGCTAAGCTTAATTGATGATTGGATTGAATGATCACTACATCCTTTTTAAATATCTTGGAATTCCCATCTCATCCAATAAGTTAAGATATTAGGACTATCTTCCTCTTCTGGAAAGCTATAAAAGAAGAATTAATGCCTGGCAGAATAAATGTTTGTCATATGTAAGGAGGCTTCAGTTTATCTCTTATATGTTTATGATATGTGCTTAACTGATTATACATTTATTTTATAACACTTAGTGTTTAATGCTTAAGAAATTCATTTTAGTTCATATTTGGTTTTAGGTACACTTTAGAAGAGAAAGAGGAAAAGTGAGTCGAAAGCTCAATATTTGAGTCGCCTTGTTGAGATTCACGCTCACTTGTCTTCATAGAAAAGGAAGAAGACAAGAAAATGCAAAACAATATGCCGTAAAAATGGCTCATAGTGTGCACTATGTTGTTATGGTTGTGACTGATCTTTCATGGTCATGACAACATTATCATAGGCATGAGACTCTTCTCACGCCCATGACAATTGCGTCACACGATTATGACACATAACTTAACTTTTTAATATCAAAGAGATGTATTATGACGATAGAGGGTATGTTTTGTTAGGATTTTTGTTTTTGGGAGAGCGAGCTCTCGATTTTGAAGATAAAGAAGGGCAAAGCTCCATATATTTGGAGACCCATGGAGAAGATGGAGAGCTAAACTTCCCAACTCCAGTTTGGATGTAAAATTGATGCCAAAGAACCCAGTCAAGTGTTTATTTCATTGTGTTTGTTATTCTTACTCTTTTTATGAATTATTTAGGTTATCTTAGCCATATGGATTTAGGTTTCGTGTATGAATGATCGTATTTCTCATTTCGTTTGATTGTTTATGTATAAACCCACTGCTAGAACTTTAAATATAATTCGTAATTGTTATATTTGAGATTCATTTGTAGAAACTAATAATATCAAACCATTAGGGAAGCAATCCGTAATTGTTTTGTTTTTAATTGATTTCGAATCATTAGTGATAACCTAACCTAGGTTAAATGACCTGAGCTTATGTGGTTGTTTCTTTGATTAAACTATTTTTCTAATTCGTAATGTAGTTGTCCAATTAAATCTAGAGATCGTACCTTAGGTTGTTTGATAGTTAGGTTTAATTAAAGAGCGTCTCTAAATTAAACATAACCTAAGGAAAAACTGGGGTTAATAGAACTTATTGTTAAACTATGATTAATAGTTGCTAGGAGGGGTAAGAGAGTAAAAAATTAATGAAGTGTGTTTAATGTTCGCTCAAGGTTACACACTCTAAGTTTCAATATTTTTAACCTTGGTAATTACCGCAAGCACACGGGTCGTTCGCATAGTACCCAAGGTGTCGATCCTATAAGGAAGATAATTAGCCCTAAAATCTAATGACAGTTAAGTTCGTAAAATCTAATTAAACGACTATTGCAGTAATTAAAATTAATCAAGAATCAAATATGAGAAATTAAATTACCAAAAGAACAAACAAAAGCAACTCACACAAATAACCCAATTTTCAACCTAGAATTGACCAATTGAGAGAAAGGGGGAATTTATTCGAAATTAAAGAAAATCTATCCAATTACTAATTTTTTCGATTTAATAGGCCTAGACAATTCTAGGGTGAATTACTCTCTCTAGAGTTATAATTCTTAACCCTAATTGATATTCCCTAATTCAAATTATGGAAATTGCGATCTCTCAATTTGCAATTTGTCCAAAACCTAAATTAGTTCTAACGATGTCTATTAACCTGGGAATCTATGCTCGATCTCTCGTTATTAGACTCGATCAGTTTGATTCAATTCTCTAACTATTGATTTCCCTAACTCTCGTTAACCTAAATCGATGATTTTCACTGGCTCACCCTCTCAGTTTATTTCCTAGTTATGAAGAATAGAATTAAATCACAATAAATCGAAATAAAACACAATCAAAATAATTTTATTAATCTTAAGAATAAATTAACCCAAGATGAGTTTAGACAAACATCAACACTCTACGAAAAATATTTCTAATCAATCTCCAAAATTCCATACATCAGTGAAATTAAAATAACAATTAGAATATACTTTCGGAATAGATCTCAAAGGTGCGACTGCGGGAAACCACCTGTTCTGAGAAGAACGTCGCATCAAGCGTGTCTTCGTGCCTCTCTTCCTTTGTCTCCTTCCTCGATTGATTGATCTCTAACTAGGTTTTCACTAAGATTTTTGGCAGAGTCTCTCTTTAGTAGCTGTTAGCTCTCCTCTTCATTCGTCACATCATATTCTATTTATATCTTCAAGGCTTTAGGTCAAAGTTGAGGTCGAAACGGTCCAAAAATTCGTCCGAAACTTGAGTTTTTCTATCAACTCGATGTAGTGCACGATCGTGGCCCTACCTACCATGATCATGGCTGGCACTTTTTCCTTTCTATCGCGATCGTGGCCTAAAGTGCACGATTATGGTTTGACTTAATGCTCTCTGTCACGACCGTGGCTCTTGGTGCATGATCGTGGCCTGCCTGCTTTTAGTTCTTACTTTTCTGTCCCGATCGTGGCTTGTGATTTTTGGCCCGAAAACTCTTTAACTCTTCCTGTTCTTCCCTGTTTATCCTACAACACTAGCAAACACATCAAGGTACCTCAAAAATATATAAGTTAAGCTCAAAGATTCAAACTAACCTATAAAAACACTTAAACACAAAAACTAACCTCATTAAACTCTAAATGCATACTAAACACTTGAATTAACATTAAAATAATTATCAAATCTAGTCCTAAAACACCATACAAATTGTAACTATCATTTAACTAGGTTTAAGCAGAGATTGAACTAATGATTGGGTCCTTAACAAATTCATCATTTTCATCATCTTTGAATGTTTTCTTTAATTTGTTTTCATTAATTTAGTTTCATTTTATTTTATTTTAATGTAAACCAAAACCCCTCCATAACCTAAACACTGATTGATTTCATAACAAGAGCTAACCGAACACTCTCTGTGGGATCAACCTAGACTCACCACCGCTATAGTTGTAAGTCTAGTTATTTTGAGTAGTGTTATGACACGCTACATCAATTTTGGCACTGTTGTTTGGGAGTGTGGTGCTTTAGTTTTTCTTCTTGATTTTAATTAGTGTTTTATACATATTTGCCTGTAATTAGTTTCTTTTCAATTATTTCTTGACCTTTTCAATTTTTGTTTAGTGTTTGTAAAAAAAATTCATGGACGAAAGTCATTTCTTTCCATAACTCTTATTTCGCAACTCATATTGGAATGATCATATTAACTTTAGTTATGGATGGGATAGCTAATAAAATTACTTTCATGATAGTTTGCAAGACGCACAACAATTTTTGTACAGACCAGAAGCTTCTTATTATGATTTAGGTACATCTCTAGAAGAATTGATTAATATTATGAATCTAATACTTTGTTTAGCAGGGTGTTGTTGGAGTTATGTAAATATGGTGCCCTGGAAAGCAAGTGTATTTACATATACCTTAATCTTCTTCAGTTACAGTTTTGTAATGGAAATATTTATTAT
>JANQAP020000172.1:4858053-4880750 GCA_026874005.2 Erythroxylum coriaceum
TTAGCTATCTCACCCTTATTAATTTTTCATGATATAGAGTCCTTTATTTACTTCAATGTAGTTATATCATGAAAAAAAATTAAAAACTCTAAAGTTACCGAGTTACGGGGTATTACAAAACTGCATCACTAAAAACTCAAATTGCCCATATCTTGTTCTAATGCACTCTTTGGTACATCAGCATTAGCTATTTTCAACTGATAATATCCCGATCTCAAATCTAACTTTGTGAATACCTTAGCTCCCTGTAACTGATCAAGCAAATCATAAATCCTTGACAATGGGTACTTATTCTTAACTATTACCCGATTTAACTGTCGATAATCAATGCACAACCTCAGAGTCCCATCCTTCTTTTTTACAAACAATACTGGAGCTCTCCAAGGTGACACATTGGGTCTAATAAAACCCTTTTCCAACAACTCCTCTAACTAGGTCTTCAGTTCCACAGGTGCCATCCTATATGGAGGAATTGATATAGGAGCGGTACTTGGAACAAGATCAATGGTAAACTCCGTCTCCCTTTCTGGGGGTAAACTCGATAGTTTAGCAAGAAACACATCCAGGAATTCCTTAACAATAAGAATATCCTGAATGGTTAGTTCATTCCGGGTATTAACTACGTGGGCCAAATACTCCTCACATCCACCTCGGATTAATCTCAAAGCACTCATGGATGAAATTAGTCAGGCTAGCACTGTCTGACTAACTCCTTGAAACACCACTCTCGACTGATTAGGGGATTCAGGAACTATCTCCTTAGTATAACAATTCATCACTGCCCTATGAGTAATGAGCCAATCCATGCCTAGAATAATATCAATTTCCTTTAACTGCAATACAATCAAATCAGCTTCTAACTCTACCTGATCAATCCGAACTATGCACCCCTTACATACCTCACCAATTACTGTAGTACTTCCTATTGGAGTACTCACCACTAAACCACGATTCAACATTTCTCTCTTACAATGCAATCTAGATGCCAGATGTGGTAAGATGAATGAATGTGTAGACCCTAGATCTACCAATGCAAATGCTATAAAATTAAAAACATTCAACACACTTGCTACCATATTTGGGGAGTTCTACGCCTCCTGTCTGGTAATGGAGTAGACCCTGGCTTGAGACTGCGGCTGATTACTCCACACCTCGATCCTGACACTAAGCCTTGCTCACTGAGTTTTACCTCTAACTCTGCCTCTATGTATAGATCCGATAGCTTTACTCTACTGTACAGTTGTCTCTGTCACTGTTCCTCCTCTCATTACAGACTGTGGCCCCAAAGTTTCGAGACAATCTCTGATCTGATGCTCTACAGAGCCACAACAGAAACAAGCTCCAGATAACCTCCAACATTAACCACCATGCTTCTTAACACAATGTTCACAATCCGACGTCTGTTGTGATTGCCCTCTTAACACTGATCCTCTACCTATACTAGTCTGAACAATTCCACCTCTTGGACTAAACCCTAATTGTCTAGATCTAATCTGGAATCGAGGCGATCTGTTCTAGAGTTTACTGAAGCTTCTACCAGAATTAGCTTGAGATTCAACCTGCCTCTTCCATCTAAACTCTTATCTGTACTCTCCCTGACCATCTTTTAACAACTGCTTAAATTGTCTACATTTATCTTCCTCAGTTGGGGTCAATGTAGTAGCATTCCTCATTAACTCATTGAATATTATCTCATACTCTGCCACTGTGAGTCTGCCTTGCTTTAGATCCATAAATTCTTTCATCTTTTTGTCCAGATAAATCTTATGCATATAATTCTCTCGAAACATCCTCAGAAAATCTTCCTAAATCAAGCTACAGGTTTTGGTGTTACTCCCTGGAACAGTCTTCCACAACTGGTATGCTGGACTTTGTAGTAGTGAGACCGCATAATCAAATCTCTCATCAGCCTCACAGTCCATCTGATCGAACACTCTTTCAGTTCTCTCAAACCACCCTTCTACCTCAGCAGGGTCTGTACTTTTGTAGAAGTCCACAGCCCACTGCTTTCTCAGCTTATCGTATCTTCTCTCTAGCCTTTACGAAATTCTCAAAGGCATTTATGCAAACTCAGGTACAGGAGACTTCCTATTGGCTTCTACAGACTCTATATCAGTTGACTCTCCAATTTGATCTCCTACAGCAGATGACCTTTAGCAAAAAAAAATAGTAGTGATTACTATCCGAATCTCTCACTTAATATCACGTATAAATGTCCTTATATGTCCCTATGGATGCCAAACTATGCTCTGATACCAAAATTTTGTCGCATCCCACTACCATAGAATACATAGTCAAACATCCAAAGGATATTCAAGTACATATCCTATGACAATGGTATGCTAGATCAAACCTAATCTCTTAAATGGCATCATAAAGAAAATACAATACTTAAAAACCTCATCACTTCATTTCATTCATAAAGGTTTACATAGAAGACATTAAAACTAATATTTACAACCAAATTACACAAGTTCTACATGACATATGTAAACTACTTAAAAACAACTACAGCTCCTCAAATGCCAGCTGACAGACCTTTGAGCCATGTCTTTATCCAAAATGTTCTTCTAGAAGATCTTAGAAATCTAGGTCTCTTATCTCGTACCTAAAAATATCAACGTTGCAATTTGGTTGAGTTTTACGAACTCAATGAGCAAACCATCATTAATGATCTCACTCCAGGCAAACACACAAATATCATACAACTAACCAAATTCACAACATTTTCCATCACAATAAGACATAATGAATGTCATACACATCACATACATTCTTTCAAAACTTGTACAACCTAATCAATCACATTATCATGGCATATCACTTTAACATTACAACTTCATAAAAGATTTCACAAGCATATATTCTATAATCATAAATATACAAATGCAGATGCATATGAGACTCCAGATTCGTTATTATTTATTTTGGCCGAGTGCCTTTTAGATACAGATACAGATACAAACATTGGCTTATTAGGCTCAGTCAGATACGGAAATCACGAAGCAAAGCTCTACTTACAGAATTCTGAGCTTATAGCTCTCTTAGATTGGCTACTCTGATCACAACGCCTTTATATGAACATGCATTTTATGAAATGCATCAAATAATAGAATATGCCATGAATAGCATCCACTTATGAAGCACAGATATAATCTTATATTCATCGAACCTCAGCCCGGCATTCAACTTTTGTTAAGTATTCAGAAATTAGTTGTAAACAGATATCTTTCAAATTTTAGATACAAATAGAACACTTCTAATACATTCTCGAATATCAAACTCTTCAGACCTTTAAAGTTTGGACTTTACATACATATCACAAACAATTCAATAATTGGAAGTTAAACAAAATCAATCAATCAATCCTAGGAAGATCATCTAGGTTGACTCATAAATGCTCCCTTTAGATTATTACCTTGAAGTCCCAACAATGTTTAGAATTAGTCACTCAACGTGCTCCTCTATATGTAATCATATACATTTATATGACACTCATGTGCATTTTCCTAAGAATAATCAGTCATAAATACATTTATGAATGTATTATGTATCATGCATGTTCAATGACAATTTCTTAAGTATGTTTCTTTAATACTCTTCATAAACAATTTACAACACCTTCAAAACATTCTTTTAATACTTAATACCTTTTTTTCACTTTAATCCCTTCATTCAACGTCAATTAAATTCATTTAAGAATTCATTTAATCCTACATGCCTCATATGGTAACATCCTTACTTGAATTAGGTTGAAAAACATCCAAACAACACCCTTTGATAAAGCCTCTTGAGTCACGATCGTGTAAGTGCACGATCGCGACTCTCAGAGTAACGGTTGTGTAGATGCATGATTGCGACTTCCATCTGTGTTTTCTTCCTCCTATCTTCTGTTTGTCCAAAACTCACTTACATTTTAACACCAAGTTCACTCCAATTTTCTAGATTACTGTACCACAAACACTTCATCATTCCATACTCATTCACATTCCAATTTGTTTTCATGAAATTATCAAACTCTAATCAATTGATTAAACCTCTTTAACTACATAATATCATTCATAAAATCTATCCTTTTCCATAACATGATATCCATTTTATCAAACAATTCATTATCAAAATTCTATTATTTAAAGTTGATGACATCTTCATTTTTACTTCAGTTTTAGTTCAGCAACATCAATACACAGTTCAACAATTCATGATTGTTCATAAACCCCAAAACAATGCCTATTCCATATTTTTCCATATCACATGTTCTGCATTTTTTTTTCCAGATTTTCTTAAGCAGATTTCAGGCCAGATTTGTATGACCATTATGACCTAGACAATGAGGTATTTAGACAAAACCTTCTGCTAATCAAATGTTCCACAATCTCTTAAGTGTCTAGTGACATCAATTTCATGCATTTTGGTTCAATATCATGCAAGTTATGGTCACAAATCTATAGACTATTTCCATACCTCGACAGAACAAAATTCTCAACTTCAAGCCAAATTTCAAGACTTATAAGGATAGATTTCAAATTCGATTCCTTCATGAAACATGTATCCATATGTCTCTAGTTTACGCCAAATTAAATTCCATCCAATTTGGATATTCACAGGTCAAGTTATGACCAAAATATAGATATATGTTCAATAAAACACTGTATATAACACACTCCAGCACACTTCATATAACACTTTCTACACATTTTCGTTTTGCTTGTATCACTGAAACTCTTATTCCTACAACACCACTCATGCATGCATTCATTTATCTTCCTACATCATTCATGCATACATCCATTTACAAACATTAAAACATCATCAAAATGTCATTTACACTGCCTATAGAGCTTAAAGCATCACTTACTTGATTCAGAAAAATTCCAACAGTTGAGAGTGGTTAGAAGAGATTTTGGTGGATGGACAAGAATAGAGAGACAACATATGGTCTGAAGTGGTTTCTTTGCAGGGTGCCACATTGATGAATTAACCAAAAACCAATACACAAAAATGAACAAAGATGGTGTTTCGGTGATGGCAAAGCAAGAAGGAAGGTTTAGATGATTTGGGTGAAACCAAAGAAAAGAGTTGCAAAAATCTTCCTTACCTAACAAAAACATGACTTAGGTGGCTTAACTTAGCTTTGCCACATGTCTCTAATGCATGTCTTGAATTTTTCATCATGTGATGCTACCAAATGTCACTTAGCTATTAGTCCACATGTCACATATTAATTTGTCCATTTTCACTCCATAATTAGTTCATTTGTCAATAATTCTATTTGTCTCTTATTTCTATATTTTTCCTAGTCTAAAAATACTCCAAATGTTTGATAAATTTCCAAAATATCCGAAATGTCTCAAAAAATGTGAAAATAATTCTAATACACACCAACTCAATTTTCAAGACAACTAATCCATAATTCACACTTTAATCACATTAAAATCACTTATACCCAAAAAATGTTAATGAATGCATGTACAATTATTTTCATGAGTGACAACATTATTCACGTGCATATGTATGTCATATAATACTTGAAATGCACTTCTAAATTCTCAATAAACTCTCATATATAGTATCTTAGGGTTCTAACCCTAATCATGGGATAATGGGATGTTACAATCTAAGTATATTGAGCCATATAACGTAAGAGTAAAAGCATTGTGGAAACAAATGGTCAAGGCATTATATAACTGATTTGAAAAGGACTCATAAACCATTGAGGGTGGTGTAGTAGTTGATTCTATTAGATGTCATGGTTTTTTTTTAAGCTGCATCCAAAGTATGAAGGAAGCCTTATATAAGTGTCCTTTAACCAAATTAGCTTCTAACACGGTTAAATCATAATAAAAGGATTGAATGAGGTCATACAAGAGGAGTTAGTGAACTTCCCTTATTTGTTCCTTAGTTAGAAAAAAGCATCACCTTTGTTTTAGTTAGGTTTGAAGCAAGGTATAACATTAGGGATTTTAGATATTCCTCTATGGAATTTTTCCTAGGTTATTGTTTACATGTTTTCAACTTAATAAGCTCTTGATTTTTTTTTTATTTTCATAAATTTTTCCCATACATCGATTTTCAGCCAATTATCTTTTTCTTTGACTTTTTTCTCTATTTATAAAATTTACGTAAGGTTTCCCTTTTGCCAATTCTCATTCTTATACTTTTTTTTATCGTTTTGTAAGCTTTACAATTTATAACTTTTAAAATACCGTAAGTGCATGGGTCATGATTTGTAGTATGTGAAGGGCTGATCCCATGAGGAGGTGTGGACTAATCTAATCCTACATTATCTAAGGCTAAGAAAATTACTAAAATGAAAATAAAATAGGATAGGAAAATAAACATGGATGATTGTCAAGATATTAATTTGCAAAATCAAGTCAATGAAGTCAAACATTGAGAACCAAAAATTCAACAATAGGAAATCACATAAGAGAATTTACTAAATTATGAGAGAGGGACTTATCATATCATCAATGCTTACCTAATCACTTTTATGGGTGGATTACTCTCTCTCAAGTTATAAACATTAAGCCCTAATTAATAAACCCTAATCAAGTCAAGTCACTAAAATTGTTTTCTCTCAATTAACTATCGGTCCATAACCTAATCAGTTCTTAAGCTCTGTAATAAACCACTAGGTCTCATAAGGGATCTCTCTCCTCTCTTCGTACAATAATCGATAAGATTGATTGCGTGGTCTATTAGATCGCCTAAGTCTCATTAACACGCCCCAATCATTTTTTATTCGACTCACCCTTTTGGTTTGTTACTGAAGCATAAAGATACAATAATCAATCACAACACCCAATCAAAATAACACAAAAATAACTACATTAACATTAACTCAAGGTAAAATCCTGGAAGAAAGTTAGAACATCTTAATCAAACCCAATCCATAAACATATTTGTATTCATCTTAAAAATCAAGAAAATGAACATAAAGATGAAAGAAATACACGTGGAATAGGGATCGGGATGCTTTAGGAAATTAGCACAGTCGTGAAGACTCACTTCTTTCTCCTCTCTTCCTCTTTCTCTCTCTTCTTCTTCTCTCCTCTTGGAGTCTTTTCCCAAAATGGCATATTGGAGGCTCCCTTAGGGTTTCTTCATTAACCCTTTTATAGGTTTTTCTAATTACACAACCCTAGGGCTTTTTTTGAGTCTGAAAGGTCCAAAAAGTCCCTCAAAAACTTAAGTCGGGAAGGTTGTTCATTTGTTCTATCGCACAGGCCACAATCATGGCACTATGAATGGGCCTTCTATCACGATCATGGCTCCTCCCTGACGCTTCTGTCACGATCATGGCTTCTGGGTCATGATTGTGGGCCTGGTTGCTCCTTCTAGTTTTCTTTGAATCTCCTTCTTTCTTATATATTTTCCCTAAAACACTAGCAAACATATCAAGGCACCTTAAAAACATAAAATTGAAGCACAAAAATATTCTCTAACCCTCAAAACACAAATATCTAACTAAATAACTGAAACATGACCTCAATATGCATTAATAATTCAATTTAACGACTAAACGCGTACTAAACTACCCATTAAAACATTATATAGTCTATGACTATCAACATCCCCACACTAAAACATTAGCTTGTCCTAAAAAAACAAAATAAGCAAAACATACAACATATCAAAACACACAATAGACAAAGTAGTAATAAGGCAATGACATTCAACTGCCCGAAACTAATTTAACTTCGAACACAATCTTGCAAGTTGTTCCTACTTATTAACTTATGAAACCTGTGTCTAAGTACCTTAGACTAAATATACAACTAATCCAGACCTTAATGTTAAGTTATTCGCTCCTATCACTTTCACACACACATTGATAATTATTCAGTCAATAAAAAATGTAACTATCCTTAAGTATATTTTCATGAAAATTCAAGCTGCTCATCAAGATCGATAGATTTTATTTGACAAAACACTATTTTTGTTCATTTTGATTAACATGAACATAGCCTTTTATACGAAGGAAATTTTTTTTTATGAATGTCGATTCGGTTACTCAACTAGGTCATGTTTTTATTAAGCGACTTGGTTGGAATATCATTATAACCTTTTGATGGGAAGGCACACATTTGTGATATATGTTGATCCAATTACTCAACTACATCGCATTCTCAACCGGCTCCTAGCTCTATTCATAACCCAAAGGCCAGCGGAATAGTTATTTACTTATGATTTACATACACAATTTTTAATATTATTACTATTATCTACCTCATTCATTTAGCTATTAATTCTCATAAAAAGGTACTAACGAAGCTACTTATTCAATTGACCTAAAATTATAAATGAATGTGACAAATTTCTAGGGTGAATAAATTAACTTCACATCCTAATTACAAGTATATTTGACCATAGTAATCTAGGTCATTAATTTCACAAGCTAATAAATCTTCACAACCTAAAAGACTATTTTCAAGGTTAAATCGACTTCGTTAAGTCCTAGCCATTGACATATTCACACAAATCACATCATGCACTTAAAACAAACTAATATATGATGTGCAAAATTCACATTCAAAATAAAAGTATATGACATACAACCCTCCCCACACTTAGACAACACATTTTCCTCAATGTGAAAATAGAAAGCAAACAACATATAAGGTGGGAATACACATAGAATAAAACAAAACATAAAGGAAGAATTTAAAAGAGAAAGGTTTAGAACACAAAATCGTCACGGTGACTGAGGTGGTGATGGTGATGGTGTAAGAGACCAAATTCACTTGTCACTGAGATTGCTTTCCTATCTTATAATTAATTCACAGAGAGTAAAAGAATTAGTAATCCTCAACCATTCCAAATCATAAAAACTTATTTGTCATAATTTGAAACAAATATAACTATACAGAATTTAAATTTAACTACTAAACGTGCTAAGTTATGGTCATTAGCTTGACTTTACATCCTTAGAAACTCAGCAGGGATCAATTTTAAGTGGCTTTCTTCTACCGTTCTCATTCAACATCAGCTTCGGAGCATGTAGATAAGCTACATGTTGGAAGATAATGAAAAGGACATAATCTACCAAATTAACGAAACCTAATAAGCTTAGTAATGTCCTTTTCAACAACAAATTGTCAACAAAATAGGGAATAAAGAAACTCCATAAATCTTCCATCGATTCCAACAGTTTGTTCAATAAGAAGGTGAATTGTTCGCTTTCTTACTCATTCAACTTCTTCTCCTCTGCTTCTTTCGCTTCGTGAATAGAGACGTTTATATCTCTTTGACGTCTGTTCATCCTACTCTTGCTCCTTTAAAGATGCAACAACATCAATTTGCACGAATGGTATGCTTAATGGGTAAAGGGGAAGAGGAACATATAGAGGTTCCTCATTCTTTTCTTCATCCTTTTTAGGCTTTTATTGGTCTTTTACAAGGTGGGTTTCTGCTTAGTTTTCTAGTGGTTCTTCTAGCTTTTTGCCACTCCCAAATGTGATATCCTTGGCTTGCTCTTTTGGATATATTTCTATTTGCTCGGAAGACTTCCCACCCTTCTTATAGTTAACACAATAGCAGGTTGATACACTTGAATCTCCAAATAAAGGATAGAAGAGGCATGAGTCCTATTTACTTGGGCGATTTGCCCTTCTAACCTCTTCTAGGCCTCATCCATACTTACTAGCTTATCCATGATCTTGTCCAGTTTTTAACCATAGTCATTGTACTCATCCTGTTGAAATCCATATGACTCTTGCTTTCTAAAATGAATCCTAACGTTGTTAGACCAATGAAAATTTGGGTGGTTCTGCCACCCTGAATTATATATGTTTGAATAAGGATTATTATTTCTTTGAACAACTTGTGCTCCACTAAAGTTGAATTTCTCCACATTATTGTTTTCCCCTAAGAAACAATCAGTTGCTATATAGTTATCTTGTCCATATAACTCACCATTGTGCTGAATTGCTTTAAATAGAGAGGAAGAGGTTACTTTCAGGATATTCAATTGCTTGGTTAGGTTTTTGATCCTAGCCTGCTATGTTGTCATTAAATTAGAAGCAATCATTCCTTTTGGATCCTAAAGGCTGGCTGCTATTCACTTCATTTTGATGTCTAAAGACAACTATTATACACCATCTCTTCTAACAATTCGTGTGCTGATTCAACTATTTTCCTCATGAATGATCCTTCAATAGCTGCGTCTATAGTGCCCCTCATGGGTGGATTAACTCCATTATAGAAGGTTTGTAAAAGGAATTTGTTGGGTAGGTTATGAGGAGGATAGCTCCTTTACAACTCCTTATACCACTCCCACGCTTCATATAAAAACTACCCGTCATTTTGCTAGAATTGATAGTTTCCTTTATTAGTCTTGTTGTCTTGTTTAGAGGGAAGTACTTATCTAGAAAAGCTCACATCAACTGCTCCCAACTTGTGACATTGGCTAGGTTGAGGGAATTTAACCACACCTTGGATCTATCCTTGAGTGTAAAAGGAAATAACCTCATATCAGAAGGTGTCACAAATCTCTAAGAAATTATTCAAATAAGCATTAGGATCCTTATTGGCTAACTCATATAATTACATGTTGCTTTGTAGCATGTTTAGTAGTGATGGTTTGTTCTCGAACGTACTCACTTACACTGGTGGTCGTGTAATTCCCTAAAGATAAGCATTGAGTTGTGGCCTCATGAAGTCTGTAAGGGTCTGTCGCTCTCCATGATCTATTTCCTCCACTATCGTTCTTTTCATCTTTTCCTAGCGTTCAACCCATGAGATTCCCTATTCTTGCCTTGGGACGTCTGAATTGATGTGTCTTTTACCGTGCGTGCAAACTTTAATCTCTTTTTTTTAATATCTTGTGATTGGGTACCATAATCATAAGAGGTGGTGAAAAAGCCTTAGACCACAAGAACTAAACTGATCCTATGCCCCCCCTACAATGGTGCCAAAAACTTGTTGATCGTTTAGCAAGCTTTACAATTTATAGCTTTCAAAATATCGCAAGTGCACGAGTCATGATTTGTAATATGTGAAGGGTCAATCTCACAAAAAGATGCGAACTAATCTAACCCTACGGTAAGGATAAGAAAATTACTAAAATGAAAATAAAACAGGACAGGAAAGTAAAAATGGATGATTGTAAAGATATTAATTTGTAAAATTAACTCAACGAAATCAAATATTAAGCACTAACAATTCAACAATGGGAAATCACAAAAGAGAATTTACCAAATTATAAGGGATTTATCCTATCATTAATGCTAACCTAATCACTTTTGTGTTATTGGGATGTCGGTTCTAAACTATCATAGGGTGGATTACTCTCTCTTAAGTTATAATCATTAAGCCTTAACTAACAAACCCTAATCAAGTCGAGTAACCAAAATTATTTTTTGACTATCAGTCCACAACCTATTAGTTCTTAAGCTCTCTAATAAACCATCGGGTCTCATATGGGATCTCTCTCCTCTCTCCTTATAATAACTGATAAAATTGACTGCATGGTTTATTGGATCGCCCAACTCTCATTAACCCGCCCGACCCATTTTGCATTCAACTCACCCTCTCGGTTTGTTACCGATGTTTGAAGATACAACAATCAATCACAACACCCAATTAAGATAACACAAAAATAACTAGATTAAAATTAACTCAAGGTAAAATGCCAGAAGAAGGTTAGAACATCTTAATCAAACCCAAATCCATAAACATATTTGTATTCATCTTAACAATCAAGAAAATGAAAACAAGAAAGAAAGAAACACATGTGGAATGGGGGTCAAGATGCCTCGGGAAAGTAATAGCTGTAAAGACCCACTTCTTTCTCCTCTCTTCCTCTTTCTCTCTCTTCTTCTTCTCTTCTCTTGGAGTCTTTTCCTAAAGTGGCAAATTGGAGGCTCCCTTAGGGTTTCTTCATTAACCCTTTTACAGGTTTTCTAATTTGGGCAACTCTAGGGTTTTTTTTTAGTCCAAAAGGTCCGAAAAGTCCCTCGAAAACTCAAGTCGGGAAGACTGTTCGCATGTTCTGTCATGATCGTGGCTCCTCCCTAATACTTATGTCACAATCGTGGCTTATAGGCCACGATCGTAGGCCTCGTTGCTCCTTCATTTTCTCCGAATCTCCTCTGTTCTTTTATAGTTGCCTTGAAACATTAGCAAACATATCAAGGCACCTCAAAAACATAAAATTGAAGCTCATAAGTGTTCTCCAACCCTCAAAACACAAATATCTAACTAAATAATTGAAACCTAACCTAAACATGCATTAAAAATTCAATTTAACTACTAAACACGTACTAAACTCCTAGTAAACATTACATAGTCTACAACTATCACCTTTCATCTTTCTTAATGTTCCAACTTTTCTTAGGTGAAATTTTCCTAACTTATGGACTTAGAAAACCTTTTAATCGACTTCTTTCCTTTATTGCTCTAACATTTTCCTTGGTCACAACTTACTGTTGATTTGTTTTCATAATGAGTATTTGACTAATCTAGTATTTGTTTTAGGGTATTGTTTATTAGTTGTATCCCTATAAAGAAACTTCATCTCTTTTTTCTCTTTTTTGTTCTTCTTTTTTGGTCAATTGTTTAATTTGTTAACCAGCCTATTGGTTATATTTATGCAATTATGGATCTAATTTTCTTTTAAAAAATGTGTTTTTAGAAGAAAAAGTGACAAATTTGATAATTTATGATGGTCCTATTTGATCTTAAAGTTTCAAGGTTGTCTAAGTAAATAGAATAACTAAGAAAAAGATGTATATTCTCAAATTTGGGTGATATTTAAGTGAAAACTATGCTCGTTGGCATTTTAACTATATTTTCTACCTTGTTAGAGTCATTTACTTCTTAAAATAAACCAACAATTATTTAATAAAAATTTTCTTTACAATTTATGATCTATATATTTAGAAGAATGTGTCATCAGCACCTTCTCTATAATATATTTTTGTTTGACATATTTATATTCAAGATTTGGTGGAATTTTCCACTCTATGATTAGTGGATTCAGGCCCAATTTAATTTTGTAACTTTAGAAAAGATTTCTAGTTATTCTTATATTATTGTTTAATTTGAACCATCCATTTCCAATACTATTATTAGATTTTGATTTTAATTTCAACCTCACTAACTAAGGGGTTACTTCTCATTGTATTTGAATAAACTTTGCATTTTCATCGAGTTTTTCTCTTTGTTAGAATCTAATCTTAAAGGTTTCCATGGACAACATTGTAAGAATCTTTTGAATTGACCAAATGGATGCATTTAACTATCTCTTAATATTAAAATCATTGATCTAACAATTTTAGAATTGTTATAAGTTCTCATAGTATGGCTTTTTAAGTACTTCTAAAAATAGGCCAATAATTTCTTTTTCTAATAAAAGCAATTGGGTTTTTATTACCTTTGCATGTCACCTTCTTACATGTTACATTAGGCTTTTGGTAGATTTATTTTCCATTTCTTGGATGACTTCACGAATCAACCGTATATCATGGCCAAACCCATATTGAGTTAAGAAAATCATTTACTAAGTTCCTTTAGTGTTTCACAATTGATTGGTCCCAATTTAAAAACTTCTACGATGTTAGACAAGTAAGGCTAATAGGAAAATAGTCTACTAAAAAGTCTTCATATAAATAAATGCAACCATTTTATTATATAACATTCTCATATTGTCACCAATTTGTTTATTGTGAATGTAAGCACATTGATCGAAGCGTTTAACGTATGCTAAGTTTCAATATTTATAACCTCAATATTTCTACAAGCGTATGGGTCGTTCGTGTAGTACCTAAGGTATCGTTCCCACGAGGAAGGTTAATCTAATCCTAAAATCTAAGGCTTGACTAAATTTTCCAATAAATCAAAATAAACAACTAATTCAAAAATTAACCAATCAAACAATCAATCTCAAGAATTAAATTCATAAAATATAAACAAGATAGTAATTTTACACAACCCAATCAAGAATCAACCTAGAAACTTCCAATTGAGAGAAAGGGAGTTTTAATCTGAATTTAATGAAAATCTAATTGATTATGGAATCACTAAACTACCACCGGTTCATTTAGCTCTTCCCCATTCTTAAGTGTGATAGCGTCATATTGCTCTCGTTGATGTAATTCCATATTTCCCAGAGAGTCTTCCACACTTCTCTTACAAAATTCATGGGAAAGCTGTCTTACTTGAATCTCCAGATTATGAATAGAAGCTGCATGATTTTCTGTTACTTGCTCAATTAGCTCTTCTAATCTCTTCTTGCCCTCTTCTATATCTGTGAGCTTATCCAGGACCTTATCCAATTTAGAATCCTATGAACTAGACTCATTTTGTTGAATTCCTAATAGGCCTTAATGTCCTAAGTGAGTCCTTACATTATTAGACCAATAGAAATTTAGGTGGTTCTGCCACCCGGAGTGTACGAGTTCATATATGAATGATGATTTCCCTAACTAAATTGAGGCTCATTGAAATTTGCAAGAGTATTTGCTCCCTATAATATACATCCTCCATAATTGTTCTTTTATCTCTTCTTAGCATTCAACTCTTCAAATGTCTCATTCTCACTTTAAGAAGTCTTGATGTGTCTCTACTTTATGCCCCAATTTTTTTAATTTTAAAACCAAAGACCTTAGACTAAAGAACTAAACTAATCGCCTACTCAGCAACAGCGCCTAAAACTTGATCAAAGCATTTTATGTATGCTAGGTTTTAATATTTACAACCTTGATTTTCTACATGAGCACTTGTCATTTGCGTAGTACCTAAGGTATCGTTCCCAAGAGGAGGGTTAATCTAATCCTAAAATCTAAGGCTTGACTAAATTTTGCTATAAATCAAAATAAACAACTAATGTAGAAATTAAGCAATCAAACAATTAAAATATAAACAAGATAGTAATTTTACACAACCCGATCAAGAATCAACCTAGAAACTACCAATTAAGAGAAAGGGAGTTTTAATCCGAATTTAATGAAAATCTAATTGGTTATGGAATCACTAAATTATCAGGTCTAAACGGTCCTAGGGTGGATTACTCTCTCTCGAGTTATAATCTTTAACCCTAATTTATAATCCCTAATTTAAATTATGGAATTGTAATCTCTCGATTTCCAATTTACCCAAACCCTAAATTAGTTCTAAATTTGTTTAATAACCTACTAGAAACCTATGCTCAATCTCTCGTTACACGATTTTATCGATTTGATTCAATTCTTATCTATCAAACAACCTAACTCTTGCTAGCCCAATTTGATGAAATTCACTCGGCTCACCCTCTGAGTTTATTATCAAATTATTAAGCACAAAAATTGAATCAGGAATAACACAAATAAAAAACAATAAATCAAACTTCATTAATATCAAAGATAAAAATCCCGAAGGTGAGTTTAAATAAAAATCAACATTCAACAACACATATTCTCAGCGATTATCCCATTTTTATACATTAATAAAATTGAAATAAAATCGAAAAATAGTCTTAGAACGGAATAGTGGAGGCAACGACATCGAGAAACCTCCTGTTCTAGGAAGTACTTCACGTCAAGTTTCTTCTCCGTGTCTCGCTTCCTTCATCTCCTTCCTCAAATCTCTCGATATGCTCTCTAAGGTTTCAGAATTGGCTAATGCAAAAAGACTGCTCTTCTATTCTTTAATGTTCTATTTATACCTTGGAAGCCTTAGGGTTGATTCGAGGTAGAAACGATCCGAAAAGTCCCTCAAAACTTGACGTTTTTAGCTATTTTCGTGTTTGCCCGATGCAGGCCATGATCGTGGCCAACGCCTAACCCTCTTTGTCATGATCATGACCAAAGTGTCACAATCGTGGCCTGGCTCCTGGTGGCTCACAACTTTCTTTCACGATCGTAGGTCGTATTTTTAGCCCAAAACTCTTCAAAACTTTTCCATTCTTCATCGTTTACCCTGAAACACTAACAAACATATCAAGGTATCTAAAAAATATAACATTTAAGCTCAAAGATTCATACTAACCTATAAAAACACTTAAACACATAAACTAACACAATTAAAACCTAAGCACACACTCAACACTCAAATTAACACTAAATACATAACAAATTGAACCTTAAAACATAGTGCAAATCATAACTATCAACATCCCCACACTTAAACGTTTACTTGTCCTCAAGCAAACAAAATAGCAAACACAACAAGAAAACACAAAACATGCATATGCAATAATGAGACAATGACTTCAACTTAGCGAAACAAATTTAACTATAAACACAATCCGTCAAGTCGTTATAACTTATTAACAAGCGAGATACGTGTCTAAGTACTTTGGATTAAATATACAAACTAATCAAAATTTTAATGTTAAGTCTATTCATGTCTATCACTTGCACACACTCATTGATAATCATTCAGTCAAAACAAAAGTATAGCTATTCCTCAGTAGGTTTTCATAAAAGATCAAGCTACTAACAAGTTTGGTAGGTTTTTATTCGAAAACATTCTTTTTGTTGATTTTTCTTCAAGTACATGAATCTAATCTTTTACATGGAGGCAAACATTTGTGATGAATGTCGGTTCGGTTACTCAACTAAGTCATGTTGTTAAGCTGCTTGGTTGGAATGTCATTATAGCCTTTTTACACGAAGGCACACATTTGTGATGCGTGTGGTTACTCAGCTACATCACATTCTCAACTGGCTACTAGCTCTATTCATAACCCGAAGGCCAGTGGAATAATTATTTTAGTTAAAATTATAAACTTTTTTTACACTAAATTTTGCCTACCTTATTGTTTTAACTAATCACTATCATAAAAATGTACTAATAATGCCACTTATTTGATTGGCCTAAAATTATAAATGATTATGGCAAATTCCTAAGGTGAATGGACTAACATCATATCTTAATTAACCAATATATTTAGCCTAAGTAACTTAGGTTACTAATTTCAAGCTAATAAATCTTCGTAACTTAAAGGGCTATGTTTAAGGCTAAATCTATCCTGTTAAGTCCTAGCCATTGATGCATTCACACAATTCACATCTTGCAACCTATACAACTATTATACAATATGCAAAATTCACACTCAAGGTAAAACACACAACCCTCCCCACACTTAAACAACACATTATCCTCAATGTGAGAAGGGTACACAAACACACCCGGGGGAAATAAACATAATATACGAAACATAAGAAGAAAATACTAAAAAAATGAAACGAAAAGGGTTAGAACAGGTGATAGAGGCAGAGATCAGATGTGCTTGATGCCCATGATTGCTGCCCTATCTTATACTTGCTTCAAAAAAAAAGTAAGAGAGTTAGCACTCCAAAACATTCCAAATTATTAAGAACTTATTTTGAAATTTAAAACAAATCTAACTAAGCAATAATTTAGACCTAACTACTAAACCTGCTAATTTATGGTCATTAGCTTAACCTTCATCCTCTAAAACTTAGCCAAGATCAATTATGAGTGGCTTCCTTCCACTCATTTCATTCAACATCAGTTTTGTAGCCTGTGAGTAAGCTATAAATTACAAAATGATAAGAGGGACAATATTAATAAAGTTGAGAAAACCAATTAAGCTCAGTAATATCCTTTTTTCTAACAAATTGTCAATGAAATAAGGAATAACAAAACTCCCTAAATCTTCCATCGAATCTAACAGTTTGTCATGTAAGAAGGTGAGTTTCTCTCTTTCTTCGGTAATCATCATCATCTCCTCTGCTTCTTCCACTTCATAAATAGATACTTTCATAGCTTCTTCAAACTCAATGTCTGTCTTCATCTGTTCTTTGTCCTTTTATTCTTCGGAAGATTTGAACACATTAATTATCCTAAATGAGCTACTCTCCTCAGATTCTTTAATACATAATTCATGTTGAATGTCACTTAGTCATCATTAATCTGAAGGATAAGATGTTTTTTTTGGACATCTACTAAAGATTTTTTAATGTTCACACATGGTATATCAATAACTAGTGAATAAAAGGGAGGGTTGGCATTCTTTTCTTTATCGTCTTTCTTCATCTCTTGGTCTTCAATAAGGTGGGGTTCAGCTTGATGTTTCACTAGTTCTTTTAGCTCTTCCCCATTCTTAAGTGTGATAGCCTCATATTGCTCTCATTGATGTAATTCCATATTTCTCAGAGAGACTTCCACACTTCTCTTACAAAATTCACGGGAAAGCTCTTACTTGAATCTCTAGATAATGAATAGAAGCGGCATGGTTTTTTGTTCCTTTCTCAATTTGCTCTTCTAGTCTCTTCTGACCCTCTCCTATGTCTGTGAGCTTATCTAGGATCTTATCCAATTTATAATCTCATGAACTAGGCTCATCTTGCTTAATTCCTAATAGGTTTTGATGTCTTAAGTGAGTCCTTACATTGTTGGACCAATAGAAATTTGGGTGGTTTTGCTGCCCCGGAGTGTACGAGTTCATATAAGGATGATAATTTCCAAAACTAAATTGAGGCTCATTAAAATTTGCAAGAGTCCTTTTCTCCCTATAATATACATCCTCCATAATCGTTCTTTTATCTTTTCTTAGCATTTAACTCTTCATATTTCTCATTCTCACTCTAAAAAGTCTTGATGTGTCTCTACTTTATGCCCCAAAATTTTTTAATTTAAAAACAAAAGACCTTAGATTAAAGAAATAAACTAATCGCTTCCCCGGCGACGGTGCTAAAAACTTGGTCGAAGCGCTTTATGTATGCTAAGTTTTAATATTTATAACCTCGATATTTCTGCAAGCACACGTGTTGTTCGTGTAATACCTAAGGTATCGTTCCCACGAGGAGGGTTAATCTAATCCTAAAATCTAAGGCTTGACTAAATTTTCCAATAAATCAAAATAAACAACTAATATAGAAATTAACCAGTCAAACAATCAATCTCAATAATTAAATTCATAAAATATAAACAAGATAGTAATTTTACACAACCCAATCAAGAATCAACCTAGAAACTATCAATTGAGAGAAAGGGAGTTTTAATCCTAATTTAATGATAATCTAATTGGTTATGGAATCACTAAATTATCAGGTCTAAATGGCCCTAGGGTGGATTACTCTCTCTCGAGTTATAATCTTTAACCCTAATTTGTAATCCCTAATTTAAATTATGGATTTGTAATCTCTCGATTTCCAATTTACCCAAAACCTAAATTAGTTCTAAATTTGTTTAATAACCTAATAGAAACCTATGTTCAATCTCTCGTTACACGATTTTACCGATTTGACTAAATTTTGCAATAAATCAAAATAAACAACTAATGCAGAAATTAACCAGTCAAACAATCAATCTAAAGATTTAAATTCATAAAATATAAACAAGATAGTAATTTTACACAACCCAATCAAGAATCAACTTAGAAACTACCAATTGAGAGAAAGAGATTTTTAATCCAAATTTAATAAAAATCTAATTGGTTATGGAATCACTGAATTATCGAGTTTAGATGGTCCTAGGGTGGACTACTCTCTCTCAAGTTATAATCTTTAACCCTAATTTATAATCCCTAATTTAAATTATGGAATTGTAATTTCTTGATTTCTAATTTACCCAAAACCTAAATTAGTTTTGAATTTCTTTAATGACCTACCAAAAATCTATGCTCGATCTCTCGTTACACGATTTTACTAATTTGATTCAATTCTTATCTATCAAACAACTTAACTCTCGTTAGCCCAATTTGATGATATTCACTCGGCTCACCCTCTCAGTTTATTACCAAATTATTAAGCACAAAAATTGAATCACGAATAACTCAAATAAAACACAATAAATCAAACTCCATTAATATCAAAGATAAAAATCTCGCAGGTGAGTTTAGACAAAAGTCAACATTCAACAACACCTATTCTCAATGAATATCCCGATTTTATACATCAATAAAATTGAAATAAAATCGAAAAATACTGTTGGAACGGAATAGTGGAGGCAACGATAGAGGGAAACCTCCTATTTTGGGAAGTACTTCGTGTCAAACTTCTTCTCCGTGTCTCTCTTCCTTCGTCTCCTTCCTCAAATCTCTTGATATGCTCTCTAAGGATTCGGAATTGACTTATGCAAAAAGATTGCTCTTCTATTCTTTAATGTTCTATTTATACTTTGGAAGCCCTAGGGTTGATTTGAGGTCAAAATGGTCCGAAAAGTCCTTTGAAACTTAACATTTTTAGCTATTTTCGTGCCTGCCAGACGTAGGCTATGGTCGTGGCTAGCGCCTAACCCTCTCTGTCACAATTGTGACCAAAGTGTCGTGATCGTGGCCTAGTTCTAGCCTCTATACCATGACCGCGACCAAAGTGTCACGATCATGGCTTGGCTCTTGGTGGCTCATAACTTTCTGTCATGATCGTGGCCTACTGTGCCACGATCGTGGGCCGTGTTTTTAGCCCGAAACTTTTTGAAACTTCTCTGTTCTTCTTCGTTTACCCTGAAACACTAATAAATACATCAAGGTACCTAAAAAACATAACATTTAAGCTCAAAGACTTAACTAACCCATAAAAAACACTTAAACATATAAACTAACACAATTAAGACCTAAACACACACTCAGCACTCAAATTAACACTAAATACATAACAAATTAAACCCTAAAATATAATGCAAATCACAACTATCACACAATATATAAGATAAATAAAATCAGGAAGGATGGATTTGAGCCTCTCAGCAATTACTATAAGAATGATTTTGTAGACGGAAAAACAAAAAGAAATAGACTTGAAGGTAGTAAGGGACTTATGATCCTTTCCTTTGGGAGCCAGAGTGATGAAGGTATTGTAAGTTCTTTTAAAAGTTTTTGTTGATAAAGAACTCATGTACTACTTCTATAATAGATTTCTTGAAAATAACCCAATTTTTTTTGTAAAGAATAGGATGTTAAAACTTTCAGGTCGAGGTGCTTTGCACTTAGCCAAAAAATTGATGACATTCTCAATTTCAGAAGCTAACACTAGAAGAGAAAGAGTTTGTTTAACATTAGCATTTAGTTTCTGTTAAAAAATCTCTTCAATCAATCTAACAGAAGAAGAAGCATTAGAGGGAGATCCAACCAACTGTGAAAAATAGGATTCAACCTTAGATAGGAATTCAGATTAAGTATGAATTATAGAGCCACTAGCAAACAAAAAGACTAGCCTATTAGAGGAATTTCTAGCTGGAACATATATGTGAGAGAAAGAGGTATTTTTGTCACCATATTGTGACCATCTAATTCTAAATCTTTGGTTCCATAATGTGTAATCAAAATTGGTAGGTTAAATGAAATGGCTAAAGGCTAGTTTTTTTGCTTCATGAAGGGAGGTGTTAGTGGGGTTAAGGTATATACCAGTTTCATCTTTTTCAAGGTTCAATTTTGTAGTGTTTAGGAGGTAACGGAGATTACTAAACACCCTAAAAAATGCTTAGAAAGGCGTATGTTCCCCAAAATATGATGTCGCTGTTAAATCAAGGAGACTTCACTCCTTTTATTGATTTTGATGAAAGTCAAATAATAATAATAATAGAAAAGTGTGTGAACTATTTTGATGAGCTTGATAAGTGTGCAGATAAATGTAAGAGGAACAAATCATCAAGTCAAGATGATATTCAAGCAAAGTCATCAGACGAAGTGAAGACATCAAACAAAACAAAGACATAAGACGAATTATACAAAACAAATCAAGACGTTATAATTAAAGAACAACTTACAATGTCAGTTAGTTAATTAGTTGGAGTTGGTTACAGGACTCAACTAACAACTGATCTCTGAAGATTCTACAAGCAATTTTCAAGAAGACTGTTGGAGATTTAGACTATAAATATCACTTATAGTCATAAACAATAAAAATATATACAATATACACAAGACACAACCTTACAACTCTGAACCTTCAACTCTCAATTCTTTACTTACGATACTATAAAAAATAGCTTGAGTGAAAAGAAGAAAGAAGAGAGATCAAGTTGACCTGTAACATAAGTTTAGAAAATTCAAAATCTTTTTAGTGAAAGGGAAGGCTACAGCCTGAAGAGGCTAAAATAGCAAATAAAGATTACTTTGTGAAAGAGACCTGAAGAGGCTCTGGAAGTGTGAAATAATACTTGTAAAAGTTGAAAGAGATAGTGAAATCTCAGATACAATCTGAGGACCGGACATAACCCTAAGGTTAAGGGTGAACCAGTATAAATCGCGGTGTCATATTCTCTAACCCTTATCTCTTTAATTTCATGTTGTTAGAAGAATAGATACTATTTCTGCTGTTGCATTACTCAAACGAATTAAGTGCGTTGTTTTGTAAATTGTCTGAATCTTTCAAGAAAATTAAAAAGTATTTAAAGATTTCAATCTTAGACGATTTATCACAATTCAACCCCCCTTCTTGTGTATTCTTACATATTATGTGATTTCTATAATAAAAAGTGACTTAATTCAGTTGGTATCAGAGAAAAGTTTCCAAGAAACACTGTTACAAAGTGAGGACAAAGATCAATGGCTGAATCATATATTTTTATAGCTGAAGGTGCCTCAGACACAAGAGCTCCTTCATTCAATGGTGAAGATTATCATTATTGGAAGGACAGAATACGGCTCTTCATAGAATCCACACACATTGATCTTTGGGATATCATTAAAAGTGGTCCATATATTCCAACAGACTACGAAGGGAAAAACATTTCTCGTGATGAATGGTCAGTTGATCAGAAAGCTCGTGTTCAATTAAATTCAAAGGCCAAGTTCTTTTTAAGTT
>JANQAP020000172.1:4880850-4891754 GCA_026874005.2 Erythroxylum coriaceum
AACGTGAGTTTAGAAAACTCAAAATCTTTTCAGTGAAAGGGAAGGCTACAGCCTGAAGAGGCTAAGATAGCAGATAAGAATACTTTGTGAAAGAAACCTGTAAAAGCTCTGGAAGTGTGAAATAATGCTTTTAAAAGTTGAAAGAGAAAGTGAAATCTTAGATATACTTTGAGGACTAGATGTAACCCTAAGGTTAAGGGTGAACTAGTATAAATCGCGGTGTCATATTCTCTAATCCTTATCTCTTTAATTTCATGTTGTTAGAAGAATAGATACTATTTCCACTGTTGCATTACTCAAACGAATTAAGTGCGTTACTTTGTAAATTGTCTAAATCTTTCAAGAAAATCAAGAAGTTTTTAAAGATTTCAATCTTAGACGATTTATCGCAATTTAACCCCCCTTCTTATGTATTCTTACATATTACGTGATTTCTATAATAACAAGTGATTTACTTCAATCGCTATATTAATCAACCATTGTAGCAGCCAATATGGTCCTACAAACTCTCAATAAATAGCATAATTTTCTTTTAAAGTACATCAGTCGACTAGTGTATATTAAATATACTTAAATCACTGTGAGATCATAATATCAGTTGCCTAATACACTACATTGATCAGGCAAACATCTTAAAGTTACATTTTCAAAGATTTTTAGGATTCTCAAACTATCAAACCCATTCACTTAATAACATTTTGACTTAAATACCTCTCAGGTATGTTTTAAAAATCAAAATGGTTTTCTTTATAATCAAAACTTTAATTCTTCTTAATAATTGAAACTTATACGTAAGATAAAAAATAATTTGCTTATGCATGATAAACCCCCAATGCATTAAAATAAACAAGTAAAAGATATAAGAAAGTTTACATTTATATTTATAAACTTGTAATGCTTCGAATATTCCTTGATCTTAGTTTTGTTCTTCTCTTAAGTGGACTTCAAGTTAATGAGTTGATTTAATCACTCAATCTTATCTTGAATGATTGTTTGATGCTCATTTTTCTTAATGGTCTCCATAAATTATCTCTTAACTTAGTTTAGCTTGTGTCTTGCATTTATAAGTGATCACCAAGTTCTATTTTTTCTTCATAGTCTATAATTTCTTCCCTCATAATGGACATAAAAGAAATCTTCAATATCATTAAATTTGGTTTATTATTATTATTATTGATTAAAAAACTTTATTTAGGTCATCTATTCTTGCAATGATGGCTCACCATTATGAGATCTTTACAACGTCTATCCCATATAGTATGATCTGCTCTCTTATATTTTACATTCATATTCCATCACTATTTGATAATTTTACTTATAAAACTCATCAACTCTTTACTAGATACAATCTTTAAACTATAAGCTTGAAGTATGATGACTCGCAACATTCATATATCTAGTGGGACAAATCACATATCGGTGGTATTTCTTCAATAGGTGGTGCAAGCTCTAGTACCTCACATCTTGAGGATGATAATAATGATGAGGAGAATATTATGAGATAGAGTCATCTTAAACAATTGGAATATTTAATGGATTCATGATTTTAGCAAAAGATATAGATTTTGCCTTAACATTTCCTAAATATTCTATGCTAGTCCCACCTTTATCTATGATATTTTCTTATACTTTAGTGTTTTCACAATGGTAGTTATATTATTCTAAACCATTAAAAAGTTAGTTTTTGGAAGTTTCTAGTATATGGATCATCAATTTAACTATTATTATGACACAACTAAGCAATTTAGATGAACCAAACATTGATGCAATATTAAAAATGATTTCTTTAAACATTAATTAAAGGCGTAATTTTTACCTTAATGTTTCACAAGAAAGGTCTAAATAGGTCCCTACTATTATCTCTGTTACCACTTTTGCCACCTATTCAAGGTATAATGAGTACAATTTTAGTAACATTAGGATGGGCAGTAGTAACTAAGATAACGATAGAGACTCTGTTAGATCTTTTATGAAACAATGAGGTACAAATCACACATTTGGCCTTCATGATATTTGTTAGTGTCATATGATTTTATCTTGAATGATATATATACAGTGTTGTGATTAAAATTTTGATAAATTATCCATATTACAAATCTTAGGGAATTGTTTCAAATTTAATTTAATATGCATAAAATATTGAGCATATTTTTACAAGTTTGTATTCTTAGATTTAAGGGGAGTTGTATGAAAATACGCATTGTCAATACTAGATGGCCTAGATAATATATACATCTTCTTACTTTAGTTTACTATTTCATGTTTATTTTCTTAGATTTTTGTCATCATTAAGAAAGAGGAACTTATTGAACCAAAATTCACCCAAATTTTGAATGATGACGAAATATTTAACCATTAATTTATTTTATTTGAATGTCATAAATACCTTAATATCCATGATTAACCATGATATTGTCAGGAAGAATAAACTTGAAGCTTGAAATTAATGTAAGCCTATAATCTTTTTATTTAAGCATTATTGCCTTAAATTTGTCCCATCGGACAGGCAAGGCAACCAATCATAAATTTTTGCATAAAAAAAAGAGAAGGCTACTTGGGTTCCAAAAACTTATTTACAAACAGAAACACAACCACAACGTTTGACAACAAACCAGTTCACAAATTCCTCTCAATGAACTCCCAAATCCTATGTTCCATGTAAACTCTGTCGCTATGCCTGCGTGGCATGTGACGTTCATCCGGGAAAATTAGTAGTTCATAGGGTTTCCCAGCCGCAATTAGCGCATTGATCAGTCTTGCAGTGTGCCTAAAATGCACGTTTTCATCGATCATGCCATGGACTAACAACAATCTACCTTTCAACTTGTGCACATGATGTATTACAGAGCTATGCTCATAACCTGTGGGATTCTGCGAAGGAAAACCCATGTATTTCTCAGTATAGAATGTGTCATATCCATCCCATGAAGTCACCGGAGCACCAGAAACAGCACAACAAAAATAATCAGGAAACTTTATCAAGGTCATAGCTGCCATATACCCCCCATAGCTCCATCCGTACAACCCAATGTGGCCAACTTTGGCGAGCCCTTCCTTGATGAGCCAATCAGCCCCAGTAAGCTGATCTTCAGCATCAATATTCCCAACATTGTGCTTCAGAGAACCCTCAAACATCAGCCCACGCCGAGCAGTTCCTCTATTATCCAACTGTAAAAGGAGTGAAATAATCAGCAGTTAGAAGACAGCGTGCTAAATTTCAAGCAAATGATCTTTCTTTTTCTCCTTCTACCGGATACTAACTCCAGCAATCACAGACCTTACACATTACAAGAAATCTTTCATACATTTTTTTCCAGCATAAATTCATAAATCCCTACAATCTTTTGAAGCCAAGGATGCTAGAATTTTCTTTCCATCTTAACACGCTTTTTAACAACAAATGAAAATTATTTGACCGTAAATGTTGGGAATTTGTAAATTCTAGTCATGAACCTAATTTGGCTAATATTTACAGAACTTGTGTGAGCTCAAAGTGTCAATAGAACAATGACAAAAGAATACATATTATGGACAATTCGGAAGAGCAAATTATATATATATAAGGAAATTTAAGCAGCAAATATTCCATTTAAATTTGTCAAGCAACTTATGGTTTAAATCTATTAACAATAATAAAAATTCTTATTAAATGAGACTCTATTCTTGTTTATAAGTTTAGTTAATTTTTCGTCTCCTTTAGAAATAGGATTTAAAGACTTCCTCTCTCTCTCTCTCTCTTTCTTTCTCTCTCTCTCTATATATATATAGAAATTAGTTTATCTTCTTATTTCTTGCATTTAACATATATATATATATGTTAAATGCAAGAAATAAGAAGATAAACTAATTTCTAAGGTTTGAAACTTCTAATTGGAGTAATTCTGGCGTGATTCCAAAAGTTCTGTTTATTTCAAATTCTAAGTGTAGTTTAGTTCTTAGTTCTTGATGTCCTAGGAGTGATTCCTCAACCTATCATATATTTCAACTCTTTTTTTTTGGTTTAATTTCTAGCCCTAAATTCAAAGTTTTTATACCCATCATTATTTCAATTCCTTATTTTTAATTTTTAATCATAAATTTAACGTTTCAGCAACCCTGTTTTTAGGCTATACGTGTTCTTTCTACAAATCTCTTCTATTTGTCCTACAACAAATCCATGCCACCTCTACTCGTAAAGACTCGATTTCTATTCTGTGTAGGTGTCCACAACCAAAGGGAAAACAAATCAGTTAATTAAAGAATACTAACCTTCCATACTAAGATGCCTTTGCTCCGTAAGTATTGTGCCCTCATGTCCACAGTATTAAGCCATGAATCAGAAACAATCTGTACACTGGGGCCACCATACACACTGATAACTGTTTTGTAGGGAGGTGATCCAAATTTTGTTGGGTCAGGCTTATATAAGGCCCCATATAACACAGTCCCATCATTTGCCTGTATTTGAACTATCTCTGGAGGATTAAGTTCAAGTCTCTTACATCTTGGAATGGGAAAGAGCTGTTCGAATAGAGGCATAATTACATGACCATCGAGCAAGGAACAAAGTAGAATCTTAGGGGGAGAATCAAGGGAATCATGAATGTCAACAAAATTTTGCATATGGTGATCGAGCACAACCGCATGCTTTCCCTTAACATGTGTTAATCTCACTGGGGCCTGCAATGTATGATTGACACTTGGACATAATCTAGCGCAGTAAAGGTTAGACTCCAAAGGCCCATCTAAAGTTGCAGTAAAGTATACAAGGCCTGCAGCTTCATTAACACCAGCAACTTGCTCAACCATCCATTCACCTTCAGTAATAGGACCCAGGCATACGCCATTTGCATCATGCAGATACAAATGTCTGAATCCTGTTTTCTCACTAGCCCAAATAAAACCACCAGAACACTTGGTTACACTTTTGTCTAATGGAGTGAAACAATCATGTAAATTAACCCATGTGTTACTCTCTTCCACCAATATAATGTTACTTTTTCCTGTCATCACATCAAATTTAAGAATCTTTAGTCTGGAATGTGACCTGCTCAAAATTTGAGTTATGAGAATATTTCCATGCATCCAATTGACTCTGGCCAAATATTCTTCCTCACTGTTTGGCTCTTCAAATCCTCCACAAAGAAGATCTAACCAAGTGATGGAACCACCAGAAGCAGAAACTACCCCAAGCCAAACTTTGACATTTGCAGCTCCTGCAAATGGATAAGCATGATCTTCTAGTGCCTCTGAACCAACAGAACTTTTACCCTGGTGCACAATTCTAAAAACTGGTATCCCAGAGCTATCAACTTGTATGAATGCAATAAATTTGCTGTCCAGTGACCACCAGTAACCATTCTTTCGATCCATTTCCTCCTGTAAGAACACCAGATTGTAAACCCAAGAAAAGTTAGACCAACATAGAGGCCAGCATTTCATAACATTAAGAGAGAATAAATTTTACACTTGCAACAAAACTCATACTGTTCATGATCTGCAAACCAAACAATTTCCTCTGAAACGGAAAAGGAATATCATTCAATCAAGCCTTTACCTGCGCGATGTATTCTGCAAGGCCATGGGTCTGAAGACATGCACAAGGCCAGAAAAAAATTAATACGTTACATTCTGCATATACTGAAGGAAAGAATCTTAAAGGAATGAAAGGAATTATCAAAAGCATAGACACTTCCAATCAGATTCATATACTGTGAAGGGATAAAAGATGAAATATAGCACGATGGCATAGTATTAACTGCAATGTATGCCATGATCAGAAATGTTAGAAAGGACAAACTGTAAGATATACAACTATGGAGAGACAGGCATCCAGTTTTTGGCAGTCCAGAGAATTTAGCAAAGTTAACCATAAATATAGATATGTATCTTTTAAGAAATGAAAGAAAGATATCTGCAGGAACATAAGCCTACTGTGAAATTGGGGTAAAGAAGAAGCATAGACTAAACAGCATTGGCATAAATTTTAATGATTGGTATAAACAGTTTTGGTTGCACGACAGATTGCACATTCCAAAACAAAATCTTACAAAGATTACTAAAGCAAGTTTTACTCTGTTTCTCGAATACCATTCAAGCAGTAGAATCAACAAAAAGGAAAGGGATTATGGACCTGTTCACACATACATGAACATAGGTCACTTGAAGGATGACGCAAAACAATAGGGATTAAACCAAACGCCTAATAGAAGATGAAATTTGTTGTTGATTAGTTGAAACACAATGTTTCTCTCATAAGTATAACAATTTGCTGCAAATGTATACAAATGCAACTGAGCATGGTATCAGAAAAGTGAAACATACAATTACAGCTCCCTGGGCACCATACGTAAGCTGTTTTGTTTCATTGTTCAGGAGATGTAAAACATACAGCTCACCATCCTTCACGTAGGCGAGCATTGTACCATCAGGGGAGAGATGTGGATCAATAATCGGAGACAAAGGAGAGCTTGGAAGTTTGAGCTCCGGTTTTGGAGAGGAAAACTCCTGAAAATAAATCTACAAGCAGTAGGTGTTGGAAACATCAGTACAACCGGTTGAGTTTAGACGTTGCATCAGCAAGCATGGATATAAACTTATACACACACTTCTACCTCCTGTTAACTAACAGGATACTTGATGGACACAAAAGCAAGAGTGATACCAGAGGCAACATATTAAGGGCCTAAGATCATGACAGAATCGGCACACCTTTTAAGAATTATGGAAACTGTTAAACCATCAAGGACAAATGGAAAAGAAGAGAAACTACAATAGTAAAAGAAAAATAAATTTGATATAAATCATATCAATCTATTGGAATGTACAATCCATTGAGGAATAAATAAAAACAGCAACTATTGTAGTTATCAAGTCACATCCATAAAGTAAGATAACTGATGACAAGGGAGAGCTTGGAAGTTTGAGCTCCAGTTTCGGAGAGGAAAACTTCTGAAAATAAATCTACAAACACCAGGGTTGGATACATCAGCACAGCCAGTTGAGTTTAGAAGTGCAATCAGCGAGAACAGATACAAACTTACATACACACAATTCTACTTACAACTAACTAACAGGATACTCGATGGACACAAAAGCAAGATTGTGATACTAGAGGCAATATATTGCAGGCCTAAGATCATGAAATTTGATAAAAGACAAATGGAAGAGAAGAGATACTACAATAGTAAAACAAATTTGATAAAAATCATAACAAGCTGGTGATATGTACAATCCATTCAGGAACCAAAAAAAAAAAACAGTGACTATTGTATTTATTTATCGAGTCACATCCATAAAGTAAGATTTTATTCCTTTATATGCTTTGTTCCAAGAGAATCCAAAAAAATTTGAAAACTCGACTTTATTTAGAATTTAACTCATAAATTAAAATGATTGGTTGTATTGTAATAGTATAATTTCACAAAAAATTGCACAAACTGACTCTACCAGCACAGAAAATTTTCTTCTTGCAAAACATAAATTGAAACAAAAAGAAATCTGAAGACCAGATAAGAGTACTAGGAACAGAATGCATGACATTATTTATTGTTGATCACTTATTGAAATGTACAAAATAATTAAAGCATGACAAAATGAACGAACCCCTGCAGGCAACGGGACCATTATTGCTTTCTTTTTCAAGCTTGTTTTTACCCATTCATACCGGGTGACACCCAATCCACGCTCCCTTGACCTTTCTCTTCTCAACTTCTCTTGTGGTGGTATATTACTCTCATCAAGACCACCATCAGGAGGACTGAAAAACAGTTCCTGCTTGCCATTCTTGAGATCAGAAGTGAAAACCTTTCTACTCAAATTGTGATCAGGGCTAAATAAGTAAGTCACCAAATTATCATCAGGACTAAAACTGATGGAAGTTGGAGCCACATAACCAGGTAATGGAGACTGCACGATCTCTTCCACAGGGAAAAAGATGCGGTCATCAACAATATGAGGGGTGGTGCTGTCAGTGACAGTCATATCGATATTGAATGATCTCAACCGCTTCAATTTCTTACTCTCGTTACTGTCCACTAATTGCATTACAAATGAAGCAACTGTAAGGGACTATCCTGAAAACATTAACCTAAACCATCAAACCAGAAAAGAAAGGAAAATGGAAAAGTAATCAAATTATCAAACGAAGACATTTAAATTTTCATAGGGCATTAACTTTGTCTACATGTCTCGATATAATTATAATTTCTGTAAGCATTATTTTGTTCTCTTTTATTTCGTTCATATTAAAAATTTCCCCCTCCAATTTTTCCAATCTTTGAGTCACAGATAATCTACTAATATAGAAAATGAAGCAACAACTCAATCTAGAACCAGTCCCCAGTCGAAAAAGTCATCGACAAATAAAGAACATAATGGAAACCGTAAACCGAGGTTAGGACGCACTCACAAGAACAATAATCTGCTAAAAACATCAAGGATCAATTCACCACGAGAATTATTCCGCTGCTGTCACGGAATACAAAGTTGCATCGAATGGGAAACTTTTGAGTGAAAAACTCCAAACCCTTTCCAAGTAAAGACTACAAAGCAGGAGAACTAAGAGTTGAGAAACTTTACACATTAAAGGTATGAACCTGATTCTCGAATATTACCACAAGAAGCACTTGTCTAGATCCGCCGTGAAAGCGAAACAAGCCCAGAGGAGAAAAGCAGAAAGGAATAGAAATTCAAGAAGGAAATTGGAAATAAGAATCTGTAAAGTGACGTGGGAGTGGGAAATGTATTACGTGCAACTTGTAGTAGATAGAGATAGAGAGAGGGGGCGACTTAGATCTGTTTCAGAAGTGAAGATTCTTATCTTATGATTAGAACCGACGAAAGGTGCTGAAGCACGGGGGTAAAAAGAATTACAACAGGGAAAGAGTCAGAAACGTTCTGACTCTTGCACAACTTTGTCCTTTTTCTTTGCATTCTTTTCTCGTCAATTGTCTTTTTGGCATTTCTTAGTTATAAATGGGATTCTATTACGGTAAACTCACGCGACTATATCGTAGTTATAAATGGGATTCTATTACGGTAAACTCGCTCCACTGTAAAAATTTTTTTTTATATACAATCATAATTTTATCGGACTAATCCTAAATTCTTGAGACTCCATTTCTAGAGTTTTAGAAAAGGTAAATCTAAAACTTTAAGATTTCTCAAGTTCTGATGTAGCCTGTAAACTTTTGAGCACAAGGAGTCGTCACATACTGATTAGTCGGCTGCAGATTGATCACTGTTTTCCCAGTCAGCATCAGGTTCCTAGTAGTTCTACACTCCCATATTGCCGCTGGAAGCGAGACATCCGCAATTGATCTGACCAAGGAGCATTTCCAGGGGGTTAGAAGATCATCAACGGGAAAAATTCCCCTCTCTCTCCCTTTAGTAACTCAAACTCAAGACCTCCTACAAAGGAGAGACTTAACTGAAGAATTGAAACTCATTGAGCCACTCTTACTTGTCCACCCTACAAAATCTTTCTTCCATCCAATGTATTGATTTTCGTACCATCTGAATGCATGTAAGCTTTCTTTATAATTGATAACATCTAGACATGAATCTGTCTACCTTACCATGTCTTGGCTGTAATTATGCATCTAGATATTGGCAATGAATTATAGAAAACTACAATTTTCTGAAAGCATTAAATAATATACTGAACATCATAAGAATTGGAAAAATGTAAAAATAGCTTGTAAACAACTATGTAGAGAAATTATTGGTTAAGTTGAATGCACTATAAAGGAAGTGAATGGAGTTGTGTTGCGAAGGGAGGCAATGAATTATTTTTAAGTCATAGGTTATAGGGGAAGAGGAGAAGCATTTCACTTATGGTGAATTGTGTTGGATATGAAGTTTTGTGTAATTATGTATGTTGCATACTTGAATTGTTAGTTTTTGACTTATGGTGAATTGTGTTGAATGAAATTAAATTGTGTACGATGTAATAATACAAAATGAGTTATATTATATAAGATGGACATATGTATTGTGTAATGAAATTATGTACTCTTTATTTTGATATATGTGTTAATTTATTTTTATAGATAAATGAAAGGAAATTCCAATGATCCAGCTTAGGTTCATATTGCATTAGTTCCCAGTATGAGGGACCATATTATTTGCTTGTTTTATAACAAGCATTTGAAAAGAGGAGGAAACACGCGATTAAAGAAGCATTTAACTGGAGTTAAAGGAGATCTGAAACCTTGTAAAAAAGTATGAATGTGAAGTGACAAATGAAAATTTGTTTGAAGAATATCAACATAAGAAAGATAGTAGGGAGATATTGAATTATGAAATTGGTCGTAGAAGTTCGTTTGCTGATTTTTGTGATGATTGTGGAATGTTGAAGGTGGTAATGGTGCTATTCCTTCCCAGCAAGAAGTGAATGTTGCATTTAAATTTGATGTTAGGAAAAGAAAAAGGTAGATTACTAATTTTTTGGCACCACTAACCACTCCTAAAGCCCAACCTTCAATTCTTAGTGCCATAGGATCAAGAGACGTGACTCACAATGTAGATATGGCAATAGCTACATGGTGGTATGATACAGGAGCAACATTTAATGTTTCCTAATCTTACTATTACAGCTTATGGTGGATGCTATAGCCTCTTACAATCTGGGATATAAAGCTCCTTCTATTGATGACTACAAATGTAAACTTTTGAATTGCTTAGTTTTTGAAATTAAAAGTTAGTTTGGAGAAAGAAGAATGGATTTGACTACTTATAGGTGTTCAATCATGTGTGATAGTTAGACAAATAAGAGACATGATGTAACACCCACATAATACCCCCCTGGAGGATATATGGATGCCACACAAGACAGTACAAACAAACAAAAACATTTTACACATGCATTTCAGAATCTCAAATCAACCATACAGTACTTAACATATCATTCATACTGTGCCTAT
>JANQAP020000172.1:4999526-5023204 GCA_026874005.2 Erythroxylum coriaceum
TAATAATATATTTTTTACGAAATATTTTATTTACTAAATTTATTTTATTTATATTTTCTTATTTTAATTTAATATTTAATATTTATAATTTTAAATTCATATGACTAATAATATATTTTAATTATTTATACAACAATTAATAGTTTATTAAATTAATAGGCCTTTTTAGTTATTTTATCTCTTTACAGCAACTGCAACTACACTTGCCAAACACCTATTTTCACGTTTCAGCAGTTATCAAAATAGCAATCCCAAACACATAAATACATATTGAGAATAAGTATTTATCATCTTAGCAAATTGATTTCAGCATGTTATCAACTGCCACCGCTCCTCCAAACCAAGTCTTAATTAGATTGTTTATAATCTTATTATTGATTAGATAATAATAAGAAAGTCAAAGTTAGTAATTAATAAATTATTGTAAGAATAATCTTTACTTGCTATTACTACAACCGATAGGTGAACTTGTCTTCTTTGAAGGATAGAACACCCATTTCTTTGCTACATCACTAACCCACTAACGTACTCTTTTAGAAAGTGCTTCCACTTTTCCCATCATGTTAGGCAGTGATTCCATTTCTTTAGCTCACTTTTTCTATATTCTTGTCATATGATATCATATCAATGTCTCCTAAACTATCAAGTGTTGACAAACTTTTGATTAGCCATCTCGAATTATCTTGAAGCATGATCCATCCAAGCACACCAACCGTGTGATCACATTGCCCACTGGCTAACTTAAGCAACAACCCTAACCACCTATATAAGAAACCTCCCAGATTTTCTGACCTTGGGACTTTCTCACTAAGTCATGTTCCTTCACATATCCTCAAACTTAGTTGACTTAATTATGACAATCATCTTCAATCACGCATTAAAATCTCACCTATAATTAAAGATTTTCATCAATACGCACGAATACATACCAACTCCCCGGATCTCGTCGACATCACTCACTTCTCATTTACACGGGACTTCACCTTATTCTCTCATTGATAAACCATCTTCATGCCATTCACGTATCAATTATTGATCAATGCTCACTAACAGTTGTACAATTCTTCCACCTAAACGATCTAACAATATCACTTCGGGTAGAAGAATATAACATGACATAAATAACATTTCTAATGTGAATTTCAAAGCGCATCTCTTTTGTTGGCACCTGTTAAACATTACAAATAAGCATTTCCGATACCACCATGCCTAACCGGAGGTCTAGTCCAGTTTTTTCAAGACATAACCAATCTTTTATGTGAATATTGTTAACACCAAAATGCTAGTGCAGCAGATTCATATGCACCACATGATATGATCCCTCAATATTTCAATCAAGTTTATGCTTCATCAAAATGTTGTACCACCACCATCCGTGGTAAATATATTAACAATGCAATTAGTATCGAATTGATCTAGCTATGAAAATGCAGTGCTTTATTTCCTATACGAAAGTTCAACTTGCAACTCCTTTTGAAGTAGTTCTCGAGATTTGGTTTTTGCTGCCATAACAAGATCATCTAGAAATCTTCTTTGGGGAAATTCTTCAGGTACAAGACTTTGATATGTCTTAAAATGCTCTGCAGCCTCGTCCTTTCTGTCCAAAAGACAGTAGATAATTCCCTGCGGCAGAACACTATGTTTGGTTATCAAACAAAAACTTATTTTTATCCATAGCTCTGCGTGATTCAGTAATATGCCTGCAGCTTACATGATAGCTCATTTGTTTTGATAACGTAGCAAACATATATAATTACGTGAAAACAAATTCATGAAATTAATTTATGTGAGTCCCTAAAACTTATGTCGGTCATTTGGATGCTCAAACAGATTATCCAAATTACCTATTCTATTAACTACTAATACACACACCTAATGAAGGAAGAAAGAGGATCGAGGAATCAAAGCAATAGTTGCTTTCTTCGTGGACTACATCCTTTTGGTGAGACAATTATGGATATGGTCAAGGTCTAGTAGTACTCGCATTTGCAGTAGTATAAAACAGTAATTGTCATGATTAGGAGTGGCGGCAATGAAGATGAGCAGCTACTTTAGGTGGTGGCCCAAAGAGCAATTTTCCCTTCGTGCTTAGTATCTGTCCTTCAGCCTCGTATCCTATCTTAAATGGTGAAATCAGAAGATCTAAAATCAAGTTACCTAAGACTTAGATATCTCCTAAGAATTGAATTGTCGAGGAAATTTTTCCCTAAGAAGAACATTTAATCTGTTTGGCCAAAATCAGAATCTTTTGGCATCATTAAAGCATAACAACAATATATCAGGATTACTTCCCTTTCTTACATACTTCGAGGAAAAAATAGTGGGTGTGTTTTCTACGGAAAACTCCAATGACTTGAAAGGACATGTCATCTGTTCATAAAACTGTTGAAAACTAATGGCAAATACGAGATTTCAAAGTTACAGCTATAAGGAATTCAAAATTTTGAAAATAAAGAAACAAATAGGTCTTTTGTTAGCAGAAGCACTAGCTGACTAAAAGCTGCATCAATTAATTGCAAATTACCTGGAAAAGGTAA
Source organism: Erythroxylum coriaceum (assembly GCA_026874005.2). Lineage (NCBI taxonomy): Eukaryota > Viridiplantae > Streptophyta > Magnoliopsida > Malpighiales > Erythroxylaceae > Erythroxylum > Erythroxylum coriaceum. Next base: position 5,002,064 of record JANQAP020000172.1, read on the forward strand.
GGCCTAAAATCACGAGGATTTTCATCAACTAAATCCTCAAATCTCTTCAAGGCTTCTTTCAAATCTCCCTGTAATATGTACAGATATACACATATGAACACTTTAAAAAAATAACATATAGATTGTCTTTGGCAACAACCCTGGATCCCTCAGCTGTGATATTTTTTTTCTTATTTTTTGGTTTAATTAAAAACTTCCTAGTACACCCCTCAAAGATTTCATGAATTTTGTAATGGCCGCTAACAAATCACCTGCGCAACATGCATTTGTGCCATTAGAATTATGATGTTTCTCTCCTCGGTGGCCCTCCTTCCTTGACGAGCAAGTTGTAGAGCCTTATTCAGCATTTCAAAGACAGCTTGACCTTCTAGATTTTCGTGCATCACCATTGCCAAACCCTGTATATAACAATGATCAAATCAGTAATTTCAGTCACAAACAAACGACCTAAAATGTCAAGATGGTCATATCACATGGAAATCACATAGAAAATTAATGTAATTGGCTATTATCTAGGCAATAAGCTCCCACAAGTCAAATAGATAACACCCATGCATAATGTATGAAGATTAAGTTCATGATTCTGACCAGTCTTAGGCACCGGAATAACTCCATCCGGCAACGGAATTATTTTAACTACTTGACAATCAGTATTATGTTTAAGAGTTTCTACCCCGATTAAATTGCTGTCAAACTAAAGCAACATTCACTTGTATTCCATATAAGACAACAATTTAATGAGAAATATTGAAGAAAAGATAGTTTTGACTTGACATCCACGATCAAATCATGGAACTTACATATTCTTTTATGTTATTCTACACTAGATGAAAAAAATAAAACTTTACCAACATTTATGCTCTAATCAAACACAAGGTTAAGGAAATTGATTTTGCAATATTTGCACATGATTTACATTAGCACTTAAGAAACAATAGATAATGACAGTGAGAAGAAACTTGAAAACAAGAAAAATTAGTCAAGAATCATACGTGCAAAGCTCTAACCAAAAGAGGATTCTCTTTCAATATTTCTGTAAACAACATTTTAGCACTACTCAATTGGCCCATCATCTCATAGCAGAAGGCCTCCAAAAGCTTCCATTCAATTTCTTCCGGGTCAATCTCAACCAATCTTCCCACATATTTCAGAGCATCCTTTGTCTGGCCTCTCCTCATCTTACTATACACAAGAACCTTCAAAACCTCCACATTCTGTGGTTCCTTCTGCAGTAACTTCTCGTACATTTCTTCAGCTTCAATACTCCCCATCTGGGAGTCTTTCCTGTCCTTCATCATAGTTGCTCTAGAGTTGCTTGCTTGTACTGGCTGTGCAAGACTCACCCTGGCATTAACACCAAAAGAACCCAAAAAGAGAAGTGCTGCAACAAGGCTAACAACTATGTTCTCAGATACAGACCTGGACAAAGTTTTCTGTACTTGATAGAGTGATGAAGTAGGTCTATGAGAAACAGGATATAGAGAGATTTTTGGGGAGGTCATAGAAAATGGGAATTGGCATGGATTCCTGTGACTGTGGGGTGACGTAATGATCCATAGTGGTGGCTTCAGTGAAATGTAAAAGGGCTTACAGTTGTCTTTATTTTTTGGTAAATTAAGAGTATGAAGCTGCAAATGAAAGCAAAGAGAAGGTGCTTTTATTGAACCCATCTGAAAGAGTCAAACAGATTCTGGAAAGTGAAGGGCAAGAGATTACATCAGAGTTGACTGAAAAACTACATACAAACAACTCAGAAATCAAATTAACCAAGAAAGAGTTAAGAAATGAAAGCAATCAATTCCACTTAAGTAACAGGAAATGGCAATGACCTCATACCCGTACATAGTTTACTACATATACTGTTTAAGCCTCTTATCCGTATGTAATTTTTCCAAGCAAAAGGAAAGTTTTATTTCCAATTGATTACTAAAATGCATGGGAAAATCTAAATGCAAATATTAATAATCTAATAAATGCAAACTGCAATATAAAGGATCAAAATTGTTAAAGAAGCCAACATTTGTACGAAATGCAAAGATGCAAAAACCACATAGGTAGAAGTGCCTCTTCTTTAAGGACATATTCCTCAGACAAGAAATACATGTCACGCACCCCAAAATGAAAAAGAAAAAAGTCACCATAAAAGAAAGGTCAACCTTAATAACAACTACAGCTCAATTGAACTCAGTACATCCAAATTCTTTATGCCTACTAAAACTCTAGCGCTTGCATTTTATCAAAAAATAATGTGTAAACTAAGCATATAAGATAATTAAGTAAATAACTTAGGAAGGGACTTTTCCATGGAAAACTTGTACAACCAAATAAATTTACTTTATTTAGGATTTGCACTTGTTATTTATTTATTGCATACCATAGAAAAAGATAAGTTGTTTACTTTAATTGTTCATTCTTGAATCTCTTCCTTCATTAGGTAAACAATTTTGTTTCATTTAGGCTAACTTAAAAAATATTAATGAAATAAGTCGCAAAATTAAAAAAAAAAAACACAAGTAAGCTAGAAATGGGAAGTTGTTTAGCTGAAGATTCAGCACAGTTTCTCCAGCCCATAATCTTAGCTCCTTAAAACAAAATAGAATAAAAGTATATAAAAGCGCCAATAACTCCACAATCGCCAATCTGACAAACAAACAATGTTGCAATCCATTTCATAGTTAACTCAATTGTCCAACTTTCAGTTTTTGTCAACGAATAGGTTGTTTAACTTCTGAAGCCTTTTAACAATAGAAGAAAATATTGATGAATGAACTGGTTCTAACCTCCTCATACCAGAAGGTGTTTCAGGTATTTCATGCCTTCCTCAAGCAATCAGAAAGCAAAATCTAAGTTTACACGCATTAAGTAGAGAATAAATAGTCTCATGGTAAGGATGCACAGACCAGAATCAACACCACATGGGCATCCGAAGAAAAATACTGAAATAACATTGGTTGAGCAAATAGAGTAACCAACGCGATCAATCAGCATTATTCAAAAGATGAAATCATAAGCGGCAAGTAAGTTATCTTGCAAATAGAAACAATGGCGTAAGGATAAAAAGGATACAGCACTCCAATTTTATAATTCAGCAGAGAAAACAAACCCAATAACAGTCAAAACATGGTCTTTAGATTGGATGAACAAAGGCACCTGAAAGCAAGGTCCAACTGCATGCAAACACCCGGCGATGAGCAGCAGCTACCAAATGGTAGAAATGAGTCTTTGACTCCTTACCTTTTAGAGACAACTTAAAAGCGTACTTCTGAAGATAAACGAAAGCTCCTTGGTGGCCGAAATTCGCGCTTCAAATCTAGCACGAGTGATGCGCAAATTTCTGGAGTCGGGAATTTCATCTAACAGATGGGAATCGCTATAATTAGTGCCATTGGGCAGCGAAATATTGGCCAGGCGTCAACGAAAATAAGGCAGATGCTTAAATCGAACAAAGTCAAATAATTTGAGTATCTTAAAATTTTTATTTAAGGATATAATAACTTCTTAAGGATTCTCATTACAAGTTAAATAAATATTAATAAGATATCTTTTTTTATTAGACTTATCCTCTTTAATTAGATTATTTACTGAACTATTTCGTTATTTTTATACAACGTCAAATTTAATTTTCTTATTTTTCACTTTAAAAATTGTATAATAAATGAATGAAAAGTTTTAACATTCACCAGCGGAAAAATTATTAATGCTCAAATCTGTATTATAGAAAAATAATAGATACTAAAATAAAAATGTAGAGGTTGCTCTTTTTAAATAGATTTTGTTCGAAAGACAATTGAAGGTCTAGTAAAGTTTTGGATACAACAAGATATGAAAAACATGATTCATATGGGACATTTATTTAATGTAATCAGGCATACCTAATAATCTTACTAATATAAACTAGAAAAAAAAGTGTGACAAATTATAATGACATTTCACAGATCTAGGATATACCATATTTGTCTATTGGTCTCAATTTATCTAAACTTTATACTAAATTGCAATACAGAAATATATTTTCTCGTACTGTATGCTAAAATGCATTAGAGAAATCACTTATTAGATTAAACTTTTATCCTTTTAGATCTCACAGACTCTTATGTATCTTAAGATAACTAAATGAGTCAAGAGAAAATATCAAGGTCAAACAATAAATAAGACTAGTAACATTTTATATACTTAAGATTAATACAAATCTTAAGACTTTTACGTGCAAAATAAAAAGTAGGATGAAAAAGCTTATGATAATCATCAATATGCACGATATATACATAATACATGAGTAGAAAATTACATTTGAGGAAAATATACAATCATCTCTAACCAATAATGTCCAAAACTTAAAACAAACATCCTATAATGTCTATTAAAAACAACAGAGTGAAGTCCTTTAGTCAAATGATCAACTAAGATAAACTTAATTAAAATGTGATATATTATGATGTCACCTTTATAATTAAACATCTTTATGTGATATTTTTATTGTTGTTATTAAACAACACTATAAGAAGATTATCATAGTATAATCGAGTAGGTTTAGAAACTAAATAAAAATTTTCAACAAAACTACCTAGCATCTTTGTAGCATCTCATCTCTCAAATTGTTGAGAGATTTAAAGAATTAGACTAATAAGTCATATAAGTGATACCATATAGAATGAAATTGGTACAACTGGTACATGATCTTCATAAACATGTTCAAATGCATAATATTAGCATACACACATAAATTGTGAATTAGACAAATTGCACTCAATTGGCATATTTCAGGGTATGAAATTAAGATAAATGTGACAAATGATTGAGCTTAAGGAATGTAATATGAATGAGTATTTCCATGTCTTGTACTTTGGTTTACCATTGACAAGAATTTATGGATTATACTTAGTAAATTAAAATTTATTATTACAATTGGGAGATATATAAATTGATAAGTATTTTTGGACTAAGAAAAATGCTAAGTGGTAAGATAATTGACACATGGCAGTAGAAATAATTGACAAATGGCAACAAAAATTATTGACAAGTGACATTAGGATTTATTATCAAGTGATGTAGAAAATTGAGGGACATTCGGTTTAGAAATTTAGAGGCAAATAGACTACTTATTAAATGATTTGGGGTACTACTATAATAAGACATTATTTTTGGATATTAAGAGGTGAGTGTCATGACATGTGTCGTGACACTCACCAAGCATTTTAACCCACCACGTTATTAACCCATGCCATTTACCAAATTGAAAGACCACCTTTATTTCATTGTCTTTCACTTAAGCAAAATACCCTCATCTTCTTCTTTATTCTCTCAGGATACGACACTCTCACTCTCACTCTCACTCTCCTTACATTGAGCTTGAGCTATCATCCTTCACCTTATTACTTCAACACTTTGATATCTTCTTCATGTTGATGAAACCCACTTCTATTTCGTCTTATTCTTGCATATATATGATGATCGTGAAAAGCTTGGAAGCTGGGGTTTTATGGTGATTTGGAGAAGATTAGAGATAAACAAGTAAGTAATATATTAATCTCCATGGGTTGTCTAAATAGAAGCATATACGATGATAGTTTGGCGATAAAATGATCATGAAGAAATGAATGTGTTTATGTCTTGTTTTTGTATGATTGATGAACAATAATGTATGATTTGTTTGATGGAAGTTTTTGAGATGAAATTAAAGTGATTTTGATGAGGAAATGAAGTAGAAAAGATAGACTATATATAAGATGTATTGGACGTAGTATGAAAAAGTTTAAATCTAGAAAAGTGTAGGAAAAAGGGCAGGCCTCGTAGTGGCACTCATCCCACAATCGTGGGCAGAAGCATTAGCTTCTGTCACGATCGTAGGGAGGTATCCCACAATCATGGGCAAGGTCTGAAAATGATGATTTTAGTTTTATGCAATTATTGAACCTACAAATGATAGGGTTATTTCCTATGATGCATTAAGATTAGAATGAGGATTGAAATGAACTAGTTTGATGCTTGATTAATTGATAAAGAGCTTGATATGTAAGTTGATAATTGATGTAATAATATAAAATGAATTGATGATATCAAGTACCCAAATCTAGAAAGTAATAAGTATTATATGAATGAAAGTGTTCTTCGGAAAGTAAATGAGATCCAAGGAAAAAGAGTAAGGTGTAATAAGTTATATTGAATTATGTGATTCAAAGGAGACAAATAATGTGAATTAAGTAAGAATGATTGAGAAATTGGATATTATGTGATCATTATAATGTTAGAAAAAGGACTAGAGACTAAGTGATTGATGAATGAATGAATTAAGAAATTAGAGCAATCAAGTATACTTGAGGTCTTATCCTAAGTCTAAATTAGTTATATCCAAATGACAATGGTAGAATGATCAAGACCGTGATTTAAGGATACATATCCGAAAATAGTCATTTGAGCATGTATTGTACATAACACATATATATATGTGTATGATTAATACTTATGTGATTGATTAAATTAGTAATGCGTGTATAATGTGTGTATTGCATGAAGATAGATACACACGATTGAACATCATCATCCAGGCATTTCCGTATCATGAAGCAATGGCTAACCTGAAGCGTATTGTGAGTAACCTAAATGTTTCTCACTAGGATTGACTTGCTTTTGTTTAAATTGCAATTATTGAATTGAAATTAATATGATTGAGAATTCCAGACAATAGTAATCCGAGGAGTTTGATCATTGTGAATGTATTCGTAGTGCTTCATTGAATGTGAATGAGAAAGAAATAAGTGTTCTCAACAAAAATATTGAATGTCAAACTTAACACCGATGAAAATGTGAAAAGTGAAAGTGTAAACTGAAAGAAAGTGATTGATTACATATATGTCATTTAATGCATTCCATTACAAGCTATGCATGATCAGATAAAGGCAGTTGTAGGCTCACTATATAAAAGGAGTCCGGTATCCCTAACGGATACGGGACAGTTATCAATGAGCCCGGTATCTACAATGTATACGAGATAGTTAAAAAGGCACTTAATCACAACAATTAACAATGAAAGTGAGTCTCATGAGCAAATGCATATGTAAATTGTTATGGTGTTATATGATTGATTGAAGTGAACTGTTTGCATTGTTTTGAAAAAGAAAGGTGAAATAGTGTACAAAAATGGTAGGTGCTGAAATATGATGAAATGTGAAGTGATGTTCCATATGTGATAGGACTTATATGTGATTTGAATGTGAAATATGAATTGTTCTGTGTTTGATATGAGTGAGCACATTGAGGATGGTTCACTCACTAAGTTCGCAAAACTCATCAAAATTACAACGTTGTCTTTCAGGTTCAGGGGATATCAGTTAGACAAATTGGAGTATAGCCACTGCAATTGGATAAAAGTTAAAGGTCGGGATCAGTTTGCATCTGCATATATCTTCAATGACTTTTATATTTGAATTCTATTCTGCAATTATTGTGCAATGTTTATGTAAATTGCAAAGTGTAATAACAATTGTGACTGATGATGTTATGAATAAAATGGGCAAAAAATAATTACTGGTTTTGTAATGATGTGTTTGTTGCGTGAAGAATTTACAATGAGTTGATTGATCGTCTTAACATGTCACTCTTGTAGAGTCTATTCTCGAATATTGTCAGTACGTTCAGGAATGTGGCCTATTAGAGTGGGGAGTTACAATATTTATAATATGTAACAACATTAATGTGCATAATAAAAAAATTCATAAAATTGTGTTTGAGGATTTTCAAGCAACAACACTGTCTACTAACATAAAAATTTAATTTGATCTGGATTTTCTATCATTACAAAACATAGCAAAGTCAAAATCTACATACCAAATTAGATATGATTTTTCAACTTTTATATATGTCAATATTTAATTCTTTGTCCCTTGAAGGTATGTCAAAACTCATTTAAATGTATATTGGTGGTTCAAACCCAAGTTAGAAAAATATATATTTAATATTCCAACAATGAATGCAATGTTCAATCTAGTACACACCAAACTGATTATCATTTTTGTATTAACCTAGTACAAGACTGAAATCAAATGGACCTATTGTTTTTCAATAGTCAAATTACAAATAGAGGTTAATCTCATGAGGAAAAAGTATAACTACTAAATCTAACATTCCTAATCTAGACATCAAATAAGAGCAATTGATTGAATAAATTAAAACTAAAAAAATTAAATTAAATATATTGAATTGCCACTAAAAGCAATCAAATAAGTAATCAACAAAAAGAATAAGATAATCATCTAGAATATACTTTATGATTGTAGTGACAAAATATCCTAATGTAATAAATTATTACTCTTTAGTGTACCATCTATCCTTAGAATAATAACAAGCATCCCTATTTGAGCACATCTAAGAATGCCTTAACATACGTGAAATCATATGTAGATCACCTTAATATCAAAATCATCTTATAAAACTATTCCTAGCATCCCTTTAAATCTTTAATGTTAATGCCTAAGTCAATCTGCATGTAAGTTTTTTCCAAAAATGTCTAAACATAAAAACTGAAATAGGTCTATACAAAAATAAGTTAAGGTTTCATCTAATCTAGATATGAAAATATTTAGTCGTGAAGCATCCTTCAAATAATATAAAACAAAGTAAAAATGCAAAGTTATCCCCTAATGATGATTTATATCCTTTGATGTGCTTTTCTTACCTAGAATGATTATAACCTTTGGTCTTGTTAAAGATAGTTGAAGGATGTGAATTATAGGGATTTTTCTCCCTAATCAAATTTAACTTTAATTAAAAGATGAAAAGATACAAAACTAAACTAAACTATCCTCTTTTTATGGCTTTTGGATTTCTTTTAAATAAACTGTCCTTTGCAACCAAGATTTAGGATAAGGTCAAGTCTTAGGCTATGTACTTTGCTATTTCTTTATAAGTCTTTCTAAAGAGGAACATAGGCTCTAATACACTTGCATTTTAAGTTATATACTTCTTTTATTCTTTTTTATAACTTGACATAATCTCCCTTTACCCATGTTAGCATGTAGTGTTATAAAAATTAAAGTTTTTAAGAGGAATATGCCCTAGCAAACAGTTGTGTGTCAAATCAAGTTGGATATTCTCACTAATTGTTTCAATCTGTAGAGGTAGATGCCTTAATACATAGTTGTGTGCAAGGATGTGTTTAACTAAAATTGTGTTTTCTTTTGACTTTTTTTGAAATCTCTCCAATCCTTATCCAACATCATTTCCTAAGCAACTTCTCTATAATTACCTAAAATATTAAATACGCTTATATTTAGAATTTTTCCTACCCTCAAGAAAATTAATCCCAAAGAATCTAAGAATGCTTTGATTCTAGGATATTTCAACAACTTAATGAAAGTATACCAAAGTGATCACTATCTACCTAATCCCTCCATTCCTCAAATACTTAGGTCTCTAGATATTTATACAAACTTGTAATTCAATCTCAACCTACCTAATAATCCTTAAAATATTAACTCAATTAAATAATTTAACTATATACATATAATGAACCTAAAATGAGTGAAAAAGCATCAACCAACATAATTATTTATTAAGTATGAGAAGCTTGTTTGATATGTAATTACAAACTTTTGACATGATGGTAAATGTTACAAAGGTCTTTTTAGACACCAAGCTTATACTATAAGTTGAGTATACTCTTTTGCACGACAATTTTACTTAGGTTTGTTTAAGTAAGACTCAAGCTTTCCTTATAATGATCTCTTCATATAAATTGTGTCTCAACTTCTCAAATTTCCAACAGATCCTCTTTTTCTTAAAACAAATCCTATATCTAAAGTTATAGGCCAAAAACTAAGGGAAGATCAGACCAAACCAGGATAGAATTCATATTTTATTCTTAGCCTTTTTAACCCTTTAAAACAGTACTTTTGGGCCTCGAGTTTTACAAAAAAATTATGGTCAAAGAAGTTGTCTTGAATTTGAGCTTTTAAATCACCTCATTTGGATCTCATAAGGCTCAGATATGTCCATGTTAAGTATTAGTGGTCAGGCTACCAATTTTATAGAAATAAGTTTTAATTTAAACAAATAGTTGCTAGTCCAAACAAATTCGAACAACTACAAATCTGGTCTTCCTTAAAATCTTAAGATGTCCTCTAAATATTCTTTGAAGACCACATTTAGATTTGGACTCTCCATCTATGTTAAAAATCATAGATAGCCAAAATGCTTAGATTGTTGACATGGCCATGTTGCCAAGTTGTGTCTTGATCTATCTTTTGTTGCTTCAATTATGTTCTCCAAGAAAAAGGCAAGAACAAGTTTAGTCCGATTGGTTATGTACTTTGTCTATCTCTGATCTTTTTAAAGTCTTCTTCTCAACTCCTTAAAGTTCAACCTAAACACAAAAACCTAACAATAATCTTAAACAAACATATTAAAAAAGACTAAAAAATTGAACTAAAACTATCCAAAACCTAACACAAAATGCATTATTACAACATACTAATAAAATTATGTCTCCAAAGGATCATACTGTTGCTTGTATACATTCTAAAGCAAAAATCTATAAGGAAGCTTATTCATTCATTTATAGTTCTATAGGTTCTCCCACAAATGTTGTTTATACTGAGAACTCTAATCACAGTGCATATTTCACCTCATGATGTTGATTTTTTGGTTAGGACTTTTGACTCTAATGGTTTTGAAGAAGTTATGTTTGCATTGATCCTTAATAAGGCACTAGGACCTAATAATCTCAATGCCTTTTTATTCCATAAAGCATAATAGCGCCAAGACTCTTGTTAATGATTTTGAAGAAGTTAGATTTGCACCGATCCTTAATAAGGCACTAGGACCTAATGGTCTTAATGCCTTTTTATTCTATAAGCATAATAACACCAAGACTCCTATAACCAATGTAGTTTTTGAAAATTTCAGCAGAAGAAAGATGTTGAAGGAATTAAGTAAGACACTTATCTGCCTTGTTTCTAAGGTACACTCCTTAAGCTCTATGAAATACTGCCATTCTATCTCATATTATAATATTATATGTTTATTTCTAAGATGTTAACTGGTAAGATGAAAGTTATTATCACTAAAATTGTTGATCACCTATAAGGTTCATCCAAGTTGATGGGAGACAATATTCTACTAGTCCAAAAGCTCCTTATAAACCTTATAAAAAAGGTATTAAGTAAGAAATGTGTCATTAAAATGGACTTCAATAAAGCCTTTGACTCATTAAAATGGAGTTTTATCCTAAATACAATGTATGCATTCAGATTTCCTTTAAATTATATGGAATGGATTTCCTAATGTATAACTATTATTACCCATGGTTAATGGAGAGACAACCAATCTATTTTATATAGTTAGAAGGCTGAGGAAAGGGGATCTTCTTTGCCTTTACCTATTCACTCGCAATATGGAATTACTGATTAAGTTAATTAAGTTTGGAGTTAGTTATGAAAAGAAGGTCAAATTCTATTCTAAATGTAAGATAATTGGAATCATAAACTTGTCCCTTACATATGATCTTATTTTGTTCTCAAAGGTAGACTCTAACTTAATGTATGCTTTTGTGACTACTTTAAACTCTTAAAAGTTCTTTTTTGTATTACCATCAATAAATAGAAGAGTTCAATGTTTCTTTCCTTTAGAGCGTATACAATTGCCACTTATTTAGAGTGCATAACAAGTTTGAAAGCTTTCAAACCCGCTTAACCTATCTTTAGGGTCCTAATTTCCACCCAAAGACCCTCCTTTACAGATTTTAAACCACTCAATAAAACATTTAACTAAAAACTTTAAGGTGGTGTAATAGGAGTTTGTCACCATTAGGAATAGTGCAGCTTGTAAACTCAATATCAGATAGTGTCCATATATTTTAATCTTTATATATATTGTTCCTTAAAGCAATAACAAACCATAAAGAAAATTTTAAATAGGTTTATATGGTTTGGGAATATCTATAATCATTTCAAGGCCAAAGTTAAATGGTCAACCTTTACTTACCTAAATTTGAGGGAGGATTATAGATCTTACCTATAAAAAATATCAACTAAATGCAGTTTATCAAGAGGATCTAGAGGATTATGATATAAAAAAGCTTATTATATGTAAAATGGATCCATGCATACTTCATAAATGAGGTTAATTTATGATGCATTAAGCTAAAGAATGATAATTCTTATACTATAAGACATATTCTAAAGCTTAGAGGAAGAATCATGATATGCATTAGTTGATAAGCTAGGAGAAGGGGAGTTAGCATCTTTTTGGCATGACAATTAGTTAGAATTATTCCACTTAAATGAATTTAGCACTTTATCCTCAATAAGGAATCTAGTTGCTAACCATGCAATAGTCAAGGAGGCACTAACTTCCAACTTTTTAATTCATTTAATTCATGCAATCTAAGTTATCCTTTAACACTAGGTTATGAAGATACAATAATTTGGAATCTTGATGCTTTAGGAGCTTTTACAAAATCTTCTTAACTTTCTTAGAATTCAACCTTCTAAAGTTCCATTGAATAAATTGATATGGTTCCCTTAAGCAAGTTCTAGAGCATCCCTGATTTTATGGCTAGCTATTAAATGGAAGATGAGCACCTTTGACAGGATAAAAAGTTAAAGAATATTCTTGATACTTGTGATCTATAGTCAAGAAGCTAAAACAATTAAGCATCTTTTCTTTGGGTGCCATAGCTGTCTTAATATTTGGAACTCAATTATGAGCTTATGTAATTAGTTTATACCTACAATATAATAGCTTGCCTTAATTAAATGATGTTGTTTAAAGTAGAAGAAGAAAATGGAGATTGGATAGCCTTCAAGTTGGCATTTAGTAGTAATATTTATGGCATTTGGATAGAAAGGAATATAAGGATATTTTTCCATTCTTATACATAAAATCAGGGTCTGTTAAACACAATTATTCTATCCATTTAAGAGAAAATTATATATCATAAACTTAACTTGTCTTACTGCCCCTTGTCTATAGAAAAATGAAGAATATTCTTAAGTGGTTAGAATTAAGAAACCATAGCTACCTAGACAACATTTATGTCCCATTGTGAGTAAAGAAGCCTTAAGACTCTATTGGGGCTGGTAGTCAAATCAAAGGTGTTAGTGAAATAGCTTAGTTTGGGGGATTCTTTCTTCCTATTTTATATTAGATATTAATAATATTCATAAAATTTTGAAATGAATAAGTTAAAACTAATTGTACGTTCATTTAATTAACAAATAAAACAATAATATTATGAAAATCATTTTATTTTTTTTAATAAAAGGCAATTCATTGAATGAAATAAATGGACACACATATTGGCTCTTAAGGCCCATATAGTTCAGTTAAAAGATAATAACATGTCAAAACACTCTTAGAAGTAGTTATTATAAGGCATAAAAATATCAAAAAGCATCAGACAGGATATAAATTGCTAAGGTTAGATTACCATTAAAACAGTTTAAGAGATTTTCCATTCCAAAAGGATTTTTTGCTGAATTTTTGTTTATCTTTGTATACTGAAAGTTCATTATGATATTGTTGAAAGTACTCTACAAAAGGTCTTATGGAGAATTAGTAATGGATCTAAAAATTCTACTATTCCTTTCATACTAGATGCAAGTAATTATGTATGCAATGCCTAGGAAAACTAACCATCGATCCCGTTCATGCATATGCTTGATTTGAGTATTCCAAGGTATGATATCAAACTAAGCTGTTGTAGGAGCAATTACACCACAATGTGCCATTATAGATTTCCATATTGTAGCTATATAAGAGCAAGAGAAAAACAAATTGTTATGAGATTCATTACGAACTTTGCATATGGAACACTAATTTTAGACTTGTAAAAATTTACGAATCTTGTCCATATAGCTAGCCTTAGTTTGAATGCTTTCCAAAGAGTGTGTTTATGTTTGGGGTTGTGGTTTTTACACCATACCATATTATACCAAGGAAACTAGGGGTGCTTTATTATGTAGACTAGCTTAGTTGACCTTATAGAGAAAAGAACAGATTGTTCTAATGTCCACAATATTCTATCTTCTTGCCCTATTATACTAAAATTGGATATTGATTGGATTAAATTTGAAGAGTAATTACCATTATAGTATTGGTACTATCAACCCATGAGCTATATTTGTACTACCAATTATAAGATTCTTGAAGAATTGAAGATCAGGAAATGAATGGAGAGACTCATGATTAAACTAAGGATCTGTCCAAAAGCTAAAAGTTTTCCCATTACCTGTTAGAAAACTATAGTAAGGCTTAAGTTTTTTTCTATTATTAATCCGTCCAATCTTGCTTGCACAATGGAAACCGTTATTGGTTTATCTCTCCATCGAATCAAATTAGCTAAAGGGGTACGTTCATGAGCCCATGCTAAAGTTTCAATCAATTCCTGCCAATATCCACACTAAGAAATTAAGAACATAAATCCAGTAGCCCAAACAAGATGTCCAAATAAGAACATCCATGCCCAGACTGATAAACTATTCATACCAAAGGGATTATATCCGTTATAAGCTGTGAAGAGTTGAACCATAGATAATCTCTTAACCATCCCATTAAATAAGTAGAAGATTCATTAAATTGTGAAACGTTACCTTGCCATAATGTGATGTGTTTCCAATGCCAATAAAAAGTAACCCATCCAATAGTATTTAACATCCAGAAAACTGCCAAATAAAATGTGACCCAAGCTGAAATATCACAAGTACCACCTTATCGTAGATCATTGCAAGGAAAACTATAACCAAAATCCTTTTTATCTGGCATTAACTTAGAACTATGCACATTTAAAGCACCTTTTACTAAGATCAATGTAGTTGTACGAAAACCTAGAGCAATAGTATGATGAACTGTAAATTCCCCACTGCTACCCCAGTAGGAGTCTGGGTTGTGTCTCCGTCCTAGTGTGGCTGATCATCCTCTCGAATCAGCTACTGATCATCACCTTGGTAAGCTATTACCTCACCAACTAGCTAATTAGACACGAGCCCTTCCTCGGGCGGATTCCTCCTTTTGCTCCTCAACCCATGGGGTATTAGCAACCATTTCCAGTTGTTGTTCCCCTCCTAAGGGTAGATTCTTATGCATTACTCACCCATCCGCCACTGGAAACACCACTTCCCATCCTACTTCTATGTGTTAAGCATATCACTAGTGTTTATCCTAAGCCAGGATCAAACTCTCCATGAGATTATTAGTTGCATTACTTATAGCTTCCTTGTTTGTAGACAAAGCGGATTTGGAATTGTCTTTCATTTCAAGGCATGACTTATATCCATGCGCTTCATATTCGCTTAGAGTTCGCTCCAAGAAATATAACTATCCATACCCCCTCGCATCAATCCCACGAGCCTCTTATCCATTCTCATTCGATCAAGATGGTAGGGGAGCAAGCCAAAATAGAAAAACTCAGATTGGCTTTAGGGATAATCAGGATTAAACTGATGATTTCCACCATGTCAAGGTGACACTCTACGATTAAGTTATATCCCTTCCCTTGTCCCCATCGAGGAATGGAACTGACTAATCCTAAGGAAAAGGATCGAGAAACTCAAAGCCACTATTCTTAAACAACATAGATTCGGGCCATCTTTGCGCACTATTACAGATATGAAAATAATGGGAAAATTTAGATTCAATTGTCAACTGCTCCTATCAGAAGTAGGAATGACTACGGATTCGAGCATAGCACATGGTTTCATAAAAGCGTATGATTTTCTCGATCTAAATAAAGCAAGTTTTACATGAAGAAGATTTGACTTAATATGTTCTATTCGATACTGGTAAAAGAAGACCCTAACTCGATATTCTTAAAAAAAGAAAATAGAGAAATCAGAACCAAGTTAAGATGATACGGATCAACCCCTTCTTCTTGTGCCAAAGATCTTACCATTTCTTAACGAACTGGATTTATATCTCCTTTTTATTTCCATTCAAGAGTTCTTATGTGTTTCCATGCCTCTTTGAGACCTCGAAAAATGGACAAATTCCTTTTCTTAGGAACATATACAAGATTTGTCATTACAAAAAAAGGATAATGGTAACCTACCATTAACTATTCATTTATTAACTACTTAATTTATGAATTATGAATTTCATAGTAATAGAAATAAAATACATGTCTATCCTACCGATAAAATTTGTAACTTGTTATCCTCTTGCCTAGCAGGCAAAGATTAACCTCTGTGGAAAGGATGATTCATTCGGATCGACTTGAGAGTCCAACTATATTGCATTTCCAGAATCCATGTTGTATATTTGAAAGAGGTTAATGGGCTTTCCCAAGGCTGATGTAATTTTATTAATAAAGAAATCTTATAAAGACTTATTTTTAACATAGAAAGCATTAATCCATTTTACCTACAGGGATTGTCTATATTAGATCAATCTCCAAAACTTCTTAGAAAGCATGGATAGATTCATCAGTTGGAGTTTATAATACCAACACCCCTTTGCTTATGAGGTACTAAGTTTCAGCCCATTTAACCTTACCTGCTTTAAAATCCATTTTGTATCTAGACCAAAGAAAGTCTCCAACAATTCTATCAATTCTCTTAGTGATATATTTGGGAATGAATGATTGGGATCCCTAATGGAGTGTCATAGAAGAGGGAATCAAATTGATGAGTTGTGATCTGACAACTATAAAGAGTTCACTGTGACTCCAACAATTAATTCTATTAGTAATTCTATCTATTAGGAATTTGTAGTCATTAAAGGAATTCTATTAGAAATGATACTGGTATACCAAGATACAAGTAGTTGTTAAATCTTGAATTTAGATATAAAAGCCAAAGTAGAAGCTATATTGGAAGCACTTATGGAAATGTGGAGAGTACTCTTGTTTTAGTTGATAGAGAGACTAGACAAGTTGTTGAATAGATGAAGGTCAGTTTTGAGGAAGTGATAGAATTACGATCTACCTAGGAGAATAAACAAAGACCATCAGCAAATCATAAATTGATAATGTTCTGCTTCTTACATTTACAATGATACCTGAACTTTGGATCTCTATCTACTACTCAATTTGCAGTTTGTTGAGAACCTCCATAACTAATGAGAAGAGATAAGGGGATAAGGGATACCCTTGTCTGGTTCATTTTTTCCCTTTGATAGTCTTTGTAGGAACCCCATTTATTAAGATCTTAAAATTTTTTAATGATAAAATTTACAAAAAATCAAAATGAAATTATTAATTAATGTTAAAGAGTGGAGACTGGAGAGTAGATATTGAGGTTTAGGTAAATAGGTAGAGACAATATTTTATAACATGCATAAAAACACACAAGTAAATAATTATATCTTCTATTGTAAAAAAATATAGCATTCATACGAAAATTAAGTAATTCCATAAGCAAAGATTAAATATAACAAACCCACAGTAGAGGAAAGCAGAAAGCTAATCATTATAATTAGGATCGTCAATAGTTAGCACTACTTCATCTACATGTAGAAACATTATTATGCAAATTATACCTAATAATGTAATAATTGCATTAAATGAATATTAAACATATAATAATAAACAATTAAATATACCTTTATCATCAAAATTTTTTTAGTTGAGTGACTAGTAGAGGAAAGGGGAAAGCTAATCATTATAATCAGGATCGTTAATAGTTCACACCACTTCATCAACATATAGAAACATTATTACGTAAATTATAGCTAATAATGTAATAATTGCATTAAATGGATATTAAACATATAATACTAAACAATTAAATATATCTTCATCATCAAATATTTTTAAAATTTTTTTAGTCGAATGAATAGTAGAGGAAAGGGGAAAGCTAATCTTAGGATCATCAATAGTTCGTACCACTTCATCAACATGTAGAAATATTATTATGTAAATTATACCTAATAATGTAATAATTGCATTAAATGAATATTATACATATGATAATAAACAATTAAATTTAACTTTATCATCAAATTTTTTTGAAATATTTTTCAATTGAATGACTAGTAGAGGAAAAGGGAAAGCTAATCATTATAATCAAGATCGTCAATAGCTCGCACCACTTCATCTGTATGTATAAATATTATTATGTAAATTATACCTAATAATATAATAATTGCATAAATGAATATTAAACGTATAATAATAAACAATTAAATATACCTTAATCATAAAATATTTTTTGAAATATTTTTTAGTTGAATGACTAGTCTCCTCCATATGACTAATAGCCTTACTGCTAGTACTAAAAGCAAACTCCAAAGCAACATTAGATGCTAGAATTGCTAAGAGGTCTTATGAAATTACTTGTATGATCAAAAACTCATTTCCATGGTTCTTCCACTATAGCAATACATTAAACTCCATACCTTCAATTTCGATTGCACAATTTATCATCAAATATTTGTCCAACTCCAACATACTGTAAGAATTTCTAGCACTTTTTTCTTTCATGAAGTATGTAAATGAGGGTTTCATATTGTTCTTAGAAGAAGTTGAACCTAAATCTAAACCTGAAGCTGGGGCTGAATGGCCTAAATATTGCGATCCTAATTTTTTTCCAATCTTAATTGATAATTGTTAAACAAATAATACCATAATTTTTAATGACATCAACATACTATTAAGTTGAATAACCATTCAATATGCCATAACAAAAATAAACCCCCTCTATCTTGTATCTCGAGTCTATTACAGAAATCAACTACTATAGTATGTTAAAAAATATACTAGTAAGAACTGAGCTTCTCTATCATCTACTCTACCATAACCCAGATCACCTTATTGAAATCAAATATCCAATCAGATAAAGCTTTATTGATCTCAAATCTATTACTAAAACAACTATGCGAAGTTGGACATCCTATTCCCAGAAACAATTTAATAGTATAAAATATTTCCAAATTCACACAAAGTTCTTTATTCAACTCTTATTGCTCTTTTGTAGGTAGAAAAGTATGTTGAGGATCTCTTTGTCTCAGCTTAGTAAACAACTCATCATATATGATTGTTGACTCTAACATCTTAAATGTTAAATTCCATTTGGTAGGCCAATCCAATACCAACTTCTTTATTAATATAATACGTAGTAATTGTGTAGTTTCTTCAAAATTTCCAACTCTTTTGGGAGTTATACATTAATACAATGCACTATCTTAGATTAACTCTATTTCTTCCTTTATCATCTCTATACATGTTCTTCACAATCAAATTTACAATATATGCAAAACAAAGCATATGGAATAACCTCTTATTAATCAATAAGCTCCTAACCTATAACTTATTCTTCACCTTTTCAATCATCACGTCATCTATGCTAAAATTGTCAAGTGTTATTGTAGAAGGTTTGGTGTTGTAATTCTAATCCATTAAACACTCTACTAATATGGTTGTCAACCTTTTACTTGTATGAGGTGCAGGCACATAAATGAACCTACCATTTACAAATATAAATAAATATCAATCATAACGTAATCAAAAAAATAAAAGATAACAATATTAAAGAATATAGTTTACCTTCATTGTCAATATAGTGCGTCATCACTATTATATAACCCTTCTTTTGGTTATTAAATATCCATATGTCTGTTGTAATGGCAATCCATCCTTTAATGCTTGATAATGATTTTAATATTTTTTTCTCTTATATCTTTAAAATGTCTTCCTTCAAGGTATTTTGAGTTGGGATCTTAAAGGTTAGCTGGAGTGAGGTGAGCAACATCCTAAATCTTTTGTTATCAACTATAAAGATTGGATGTTCATCACTAATGATCATACTAGCTACAAAAAGCTCGATATATTGCTATCATAAGTTATAGCAGTCATTTCATTCTTTCTTCTCATTAAGTTAGAAGTCAAAAATAATTGACCTCTTGATACGATCTTCTTTCTATTACATAAATCCATACGTATCTTTATATGAGAGGCTCCACCTTCTAAACTCCTTGCCAATATCTTATGACAATATTTTCATTAAGCCTTCTCTACTCCATCTATTAACCTAGACTTATTAAAGTGATTCAAAACCTCATTTCTTAATAGACCTAGTGCACTTCTATCTTCACTTGGTACTGGATTAAAAGTTTTTGCCGGTTACTCTTTGATACTGGATTAGAACTCTACATTAAAGGAATATACTTATCCATATGAAATAATTAACATATATGAGCATATAAGTTTACATCTTCTTCTATAAAAAAAAGTGAACCTCATATGCAAATTAATTAAAATGAAATAGTAACAAATAGTACTTCATGTTAATTTAAGTATATTAATAACATAGAATTCTTAAAAGTATCCAAAGTTATAAAAATATGAAAAGCATTAATGCATAAAACATTGAATCTAATCACAAGTCAGAGCAGTCCAAGTAGTTACTTGACAATAAGGTTGTAATGTCCTAAACCTTGATATGATATTTGATGAGGACTGTAAGACGATATTCATAGCTACTGGGCAACATTAGCTCTAATAAAGTTTTTTTTTATTAGGAAGAGTTTTTATTAGATGTAGATAAAATGGGAAATGGCATATGCCTATCATGCATGATTATAATACATCTATTATGTAATTGAAAAAACTTGTATTCTCTATCATTAAATAGTCTAAATATTATTGCATGCACACAAGGTCACCTATATATATTAAGTAATTCACACTGAAAAGATTAAAAAGATAAATTCTAAATAAAATGAGATTGAACTAGTTAAAGGTTTGACAACTAATGATAATTTAAAAGTTGGAATCACTATCATAATGCATAATAATCCATCCAATATGTTGTATTGACATTTTAAGTCTTTAAGTTATCAATAACATTTTGGCTAAAGAAATATTAAACATGAATTCAATATGCTAAAAGAGTAATCTAAAGTTTAATTGAAATTACTATAGCAACTGTAAAAACTGTTGGATCGGAAAATAAAACATGCATCGATTTGGAAGAAATGGTAGATTTCAAAACCTTTTAGAAATCAAAATTTTAGTGGAAGCAATATATCCAAATCAACATGCATAGCCACACATAATACAGTACAAGGAAAAACATTTGCATAATCACAAGATGGAAAATATTACTGACTCTTTCGCTACAACTTTAACTCCTCGCTATGCTATCCTATCCTTGGCAATGTATCCTCTCCTAGGTGATGTATCCTCTTCACCTTATTGTATCCTCTTCTTGATAT
>JANQAP020000172.1:5226233-5251855 GCA_026874005.2 Erythroxylum coriaceum
AAAATATAGGTGTTACCTTCAGAGGATGGGAATGATCCCATGAAATCCAGACCCCATACATCAAATATCTCCACCTCCATTAAATTTGAAAGAAGCATTTCATCTCTCATTGATATATTGCCCACTCTTTGACATCTATCGCACTTGAGCACTAAATATCGAGCATCCTTAAACAGAGTCAGCCAATAGAATTCACATCCCAAGATTTGTGCAGCAGTCTTGTTAGCTCCATAATTCCTTGCATACGGTGAGCTATGACATTGTGTTAAGATCTTATGCATTTCATCTTCAAGAATGCACTTGTGAATTAAACTGTCAAGACAGATCTTATAAAGTATAGGTTCATCCCAAATATAAGAGAGCATTGAAATAAGAAACGCTTCCTTTGTTAATATGACAAATTGGATGGAAGAATACCACCTGAAAGGTTGTTTGCAATATCTGCAAACCAAGGAAGGAAAGGGTTATCTACCATCATCAAGGTCTCGTCAGGAAAACTTTCCGTGACTTCCTCTTCCTCTTCATGATTTCCTCCTTCAAGTCTCGATAAGTGATCTACTACGACATTTTCTGCTCCTTTCTTGTCTTTGATTTTAATGTTAAACTTTTAGAGCAGGAGTACCCATCGAATGAGCCTAGCCTTAGCATCTTTCTTAGTGAAAAGGTAACGTATCACTGCATGGTCTGTAAATACAATAACTTGTGAGCCTAACAAATAGGAACGAAAATTTTCACAAGCAAATACAACCACAAGCAGTTCTTTCTCAGTAGTTGTGTAATTCAATTGTGCTCCCGTCAACATCTTGGTTGCGTAATAAATAACATGCAACCTCTTCTCCTTCCGCTGACCCTATACACACCTAACAGCATTGTCTCTTGAGTCACACATAATCTCGAACGGAAGAGACCAATCTGACAACGTCAGAAATGGTGTTGTTACGAGTGCATTCTTCAACCTGTTAAAAGAATTCAGACAGCCATCATAAAAAACAAATGGCACATCTTTAACCAATAGATGAGTTAAGGGTCTTGCAATAAGGGAAAAATCCTTAATGAACCGTCTGTAGAAGCCTGAATGACCAAGGAAAGTTCAGATACCCTTGATGTTAGAGGGAAGCAATAATTTTTCAATTACTTCAGTCTTAGCATGATCCACTTCAATCCTTTTATATGAAAGCTTATGGCCTAATACAATTCCCTCTCAGACCATGAAGTGACATTTTTTCCAATTTAAAACTAAATGCGACTCCTCACATCTTTGAAGCACTTTGTCTAAGTTGGGCAAACAATGGTCAAAAGACTCTCCAAAGATAGAAAAATCATCCATAAATACTTCATTCATAACTGCAAATATGGCCATCATGCACCTTTAAAATGTGGCAGGTGCATTACATAAACTAAAAGGCATCCTTCGGTATGCAAAATTTCTATATGGACATGTGAAAGTGGTCTTCTTTTGATCTTCCAGGTATATAAATATTTGGTTGTACCTTGAATATCAATCCAGAAAGCAATAAAAAGAATGAGCAACCACTCTCTCAATCATTTGGTCCACAAAAGGTAACGGGAAATGATCCTTCTTGGTGGCCAAATTAAGCTTCATGTAGTTAATACACACTCGCCAACTTATGATAGTCCTATTGGAAGTCTTTTATCCTTTCTCATTTTCTATCACCGTCATGCCACCCTTCTTTGGCACACATTGTACTATACTCACCCACTCACTATCCGAAATGGGGTAAATTATCCCAACATCCAGAAGTTTCACTACCTCCTTCTTTAAAACCTCTTGCATATTCGGATTTAACCTTCTCTGTGTTTCCCTCATGGTTCTACATACTTCTTCTAGGTTAATCCTATGCATCACCATATTGGGGCTAATCCCCTGAATATCCGAAATTTGCCACCCTACAACTCTCATCCTTTTCCTAATAGTCCCCACCACTTTCTCTTCCTGCTCACAATTTAATTCATTAGAGGTAATGATAGGTAAAGTGTGGTTCTTCCCCAAAAAGGTATATCTCAAATAGGAAGGTAAAGGTTTAAGTTCTAAAGTGGGAGGTTTAATAGTAGATGGTAGTGTAGGTGCACCAGCTCTTTCTAGACTTTCTAACTCCACTTCCTCACATAATTCCTCTTCCTTCACACTTTCATCTTTGTGTACTTCATTTCTTTCATCGACTTCTTCTTTAATCTCCTTCACACACTCATCTACAACATCAATTTTCATACACACATTTCCATCCATCGGTTTCTTTAACGATTTTGTGATATTAAACTCAACCTGTTCATCAACGATTCTCAACACAAGTTTCCTTCATGCACATCAATTAATGCCTTACTAGTATTCTTAAAGGGCCTCCCTAAAATCAATGGACAATTCTTATCAGCTTCAAAATTTAACACAATAAAATCAACAAGAAATATAAATTTGTCCACTTTTATCAATACATCTTCCACGACTCCAAGTGGTCTTTTTATTGATTGTTCTATAAGTTGAATCAGCATAGAAGTTAGCTTTACCTCTCCTAATCCTAGTTTCCTGAAAATAGACAAAGGCATCAAATTTATACTTGCACCTAAATTGTATAAACATTAAGAAAATTCAAAATTGCCAAAAATAAATGGAATAGTGAAACTCCTTGAATCCTATAATTTTAAAGGCATTTGACTCAAGATAATGGAATTGCAATTCTCTATCAATGGAACTTTTAATTGTCTTCCCAAGTGCGTTTGTGTGTGAGTATATACTTCAAAAACTTCGCATACTTAGGCATGCACTCCAAAGCTTCCATCAATGACAAATTAATTTGTAGCTTCTTCAATTTCTCCAAAAATTTAGAAAACTGAGTATCCACCTGATGTTGTTTCACTCTTTATGGATACGAGATTTTGGGTTTGTACGGGGGTGACGAAACATACGGTCTTCCTTTGTCCTTTTCTTCTTCCTCTATCTCTGTACTTTTCTCTTTTTCGTGGCTGTTCTTTTTCCTACTTGGGTCATCCATCTGCGTGCCACTTCGAAGTATAATAGCTTTGAGTTGCTCCCTTGGATGACCTCAACGTGGTTTGATAAGCTACCTACACTTTGAGAAAATACAGCATCAGTAAGTTGACTTACCTAAACCTTCAAGTTATGGATCAACGAGGTATGGTTCTTCACGATCTGGTCAAATTTTGCCTCCATCTGCTACTGGCTTTCCTCCTAGCTTGTGAACATCTGTTTTTGACTCTCTTATTAATCTACCAGTTTGGAACTAAACAACTCTATAAACTTGTCCAACTTACTTTTCATTGCTTTGATCCGATCTTATTAAAATCCTAATGGTCCTTGTAGTCTTTGCTGGCCACCTGCATTGTTATTACCCCAAGAAAAATTTGGATGGTTTTGCCACCTTGGATTATAGGTATTAGAGTAAGGTTATTAACTTTCTATGGTTGGACCAGAAAGCTTACCTGTTCAGTACCACCAGCACCCAATAGAAAACACTCCGCAGAGTCATAGTTGCTCTACCCACACAACTCACACTGAACTTGTATGGCGTTAGCTGTTGAGAAAGATGCTCCTTGTATGTTGTTTAGCTGCTTCGTAAGAGCCGTGATCTGAGCCTGCAAGGCAGTAACAGAGTCAATGGGTATCATACCTTTTTGTTCCTTCTATCCCTGTCTACTCCTCTCGCTCGACCATATGCAGTTGTTACTTGCCAACTCCTCTAACAGATCATGAGCTGCTTCCATCGTCTTCCTCATTAATGAACCTTTTGCCACTGCGTTGATGGTTCCTCTAGTGCTTGGATTCGCTCTATTATAAAACGTCTGAAGTAGGAACTCTTTCGGTAGGTTGTGATGAGGACAACTTCTCTAAAGTTCTTTAAATCTCTCCTAAGCTTTGTAGAGCGACTCGTTGTCGTTTTGTTGGAAATTTGTTATCACTTTGATAATCCTCGTCGTCTTTGTCAATGGGAAATACTTGGCGAGGAATGCTTAGGCAAGTTGCTCCCAAGTCGTAACCTGGCCTGAATTCAATGAGTTGTACCACGTTTTAGCTCGATCCTTCAATGTAAATGAAAATAGTCTCAGCTTCAATGCATCATCAGACATTCTGTTGAACTGAAATGTGTCGTATATCTCTAAGAAATTTGATGTGGGCATTCGAATCCTCATTAGATAGCTTGTAGAACTGCAAACTATTTTGTAGAATGTTGAGCAGCGCTGACTTTATCTCAAAATTACTTGCTTGGACCATAAGTCTCGCCACTCCTTGAGGACTAAAACTTGGCCTCATGAAATCCATCAAGGTCCTCTCTGGTCCTCCTTGCTCTCCTTCTTCAGCCATATCTTGTTGTGAAAAGTTAAGACGCTTTGCCCTTCTTAACTGTCTTTCATGCCTTTTGACATCGGGAAATTCGTCTTCGCTCATTTCTTTCATTCTTCTTGTGCTCCTTGTGTTCATGCACCTACAATTACATAAGGAAAAGTATCCAAAACTCTTAAATCAAAGTAATCTAAATTAAACAAGATCCTAAACAATCAATCCCCGGTAATGACGCCAAAAACTTGTTGATGGTAAAACCTATCTAGTTGTTTTACGCTCAAAAACTGCAAGTGAATGGGTTGTGACTTGTAGCTTAAAAGAGCAGATATCGATCCCACATGGATTGATGCCCAAACACCACTTAATTTAGACAAAACTTTATTTAAGAAACGAAATTGTTAAAAGTAAATAATCAGGAAAATTAAATTAAAATTAAAAGACTAACTCAAAACAATAGACAATATCAACGTGCAGAAAAATCAGAATTCAAGAATCTAAAGACTAAAGATTACTTTTTTCCCTATTTTATCTCCCTTATATTTTATTGATTGAATTGTGTCTCACCCTAGATTTTCGAATGTAATAACTAACCTCTCTCAAGGTGTAATTAATTGTTCCTAATTTAAGGGAATCAATTGGATGATCTCTCAACCTACCTAATGCCTCAACCTATTCAACTAGTTATTAAACTATCTTATGGGTGATCAATTGACTAACCGAGATCTCTCTTTTAACTATTCAATTAACATGATAATTGTAAGTCTTTAGGTCATCAACTCTCGTACAATCCTACACAAATTTATCTTACTCACCCTCTCGATTTGTTGCAAGATAACAATTTAAATCAACAATTATCAAAAACAACTTCATTCAATTCAACAAAATAAGAGTTTCGACAAAATAGTTCAAAAGCAATCCCTAAAATTAAATCAGCCTAACATGGTCTCCATAACATCATCAACATTTAAATAAACCATTTTACAAAGAATAGAAGAAGTAAACTTGACAGAAAATTGAATAACAAGACTCCTTCTCTTCTTTGCCAAAATTTGGAAATTTTAGTGTTGATGTGTTATTTTGCCCAATCTTGATGATGATCCTTGATTTCAATACTTCCCTAAGGCTCCAAACATATTTTCTTCACTCCAAAGATGGTCTTTCTACAAAAGGGTTTCATCCTCCCCCAAGATGGAGGCTTAATGATGCTTAAACAGTCCAAAAACCCTAAGTTTAATGAAGCCTCGCGTATTATCTCAGATTATGATTCCCACGATCGTGGGAATTGTCATGATTCCCACAATCATGGGAACTGGTCACAGATGCACTCGTCTTTTCTTCTTCTCTTGATTTCTAGCTCAATCTGAAGTTGCTCCATCTTCGTTCCTGCACAACAAATAGTCAATTCTTACCCTAAATTAACACCAAACACAAAAGAACAACAATGGAAATCAAACTAAGCAAAGCTATACAAAATGAATCCTAAACTATAACAAAAATCAACAAGTATACAAGAATACACATGTCAATTACATAGAAAAACATAGAATAATGCACACCTATCAAGTACCACAGTTATAAGAGATGTTGAAAATTCCTTAAACTAAAAGAATTAAACTAATCCTACTAATTCCTCAGCAACAACGTCAAAAACTTGTTGGAGTGTCAAGCTTTACTCTATATATATGCCCTTAATATACTATAAGTGCAAGGGTCGTGACTGTAGTATATGAGGTGTTGATACCATGAGGAATTAGTGAACTAATCAAATCATAAATTTATCTAGGCTCAAAAGGGGTAATTAAAATGAAATTGTAAAATTAACACAAGAAATCAAAATTGAGCATAACCAATGAACAATCAAAAATCACACAAGGAATATTAACCGATTATGAGAAAGGGATTTATCCTATCATCAAATGCTAACATGATTACTTTTGGGTTAATTCGGTATCGGTCCTAAACTTTTGAAGGGTTGATTACCCTCTCCCAATTAACAAAATGCCCACAATTTTAATTAGATTTTAAGCCCTCTAATAGACTATCGGGTCCTCACACAATATCTCTCTTCGTATATATTACCGATTTGATTACTTGCGTGATCTATTAAATTGTTTAACTCTCATTACCCAATCTAATCGTTTTCCTATTGGTTCACTCTCTCGATTTGTTACCAAGCATGCAAGTACAACAAGTAATCATAATACTTATTGAATTAACATCAAAAGAAACCACATTAACATTGAATCAATAACAAATCCCTAAAGAGTTTAGAACAACATCAACAAAACCAAATCCATCATTATCCAATCCATCTCATACATTCAAAGAAAGAATAAAAAGATGAAATGAAAAGTCACTTGGAAGGGGTCGGGTTGGATCTGAAAGGCAGCAACACGATAGCCATCTTTCTTTTTCCCTCTTCCTCTCTCCTTTTCTTTCTCCTTGGATCTTTCTTTTTGAAGCAAATGGAGGCTACTCTTGAGGGTTTTTTATCTTCTTTTCATAGTATTTTTCCATCTAGAGTAAAAACTAGGTTATACCCGAGCCAAAATGTCTAAATTAACCATCGAAAAGTTGAGTTCAAGAGCAGCCCTGCGTCTGTCATCCCCACCCAATTTCTGTTAAGATCAGATAGGCCATGATCATAGCCTAGGGTCTTTCTCCAAGCCTTATTGAAATATCCTCTATTCTTCAATATTTACCCTGAAATACTAATACATCAAGGCACCTCAAACACATAAATTTGAAGCCTAGAAGCATGCTCTAACCCACAAAACACTTAAAACGCAAATATCTAACTAACTAACACAATTTTAACCTAAACACGCGCTAATTAATCAAATTAACATCTAAACATACTAAACTACCTATAAAAACATTATGCAACCTACAACTATCAGCTATGATCGTAGCACTGAGTCTTGCTTCAGGTTTCCTATGAATTCTCTCTGTTCTTTGATGTTTGATCTAAAAAACTAACAAACATATCAAGGCACCTCAAACACATAATATTAAAGTTCAATAGCATGCTCTAATCCACTAAACAATCAAGATACAAATATCTAACCAACTACCACAATTCTGACCCTAAACATGTATTAATTAATTAATTGACCACTAAAAACATACTAAAATGCCTGCTAAAACATCATGCAACCTATAACTATCAGTCTTGCATTAGTCTCTTACTTGCTTTCACACTTTTATCTTTTGTGTCAAGCTCTTAAACATCAGTCATCAAACTTCCTTCAAGTCTTCATACCTCAAGTTATCTTATTATTCAAAGTGTTTGTTTAGAGGAAAAAAAATATGGCCTTTTCAATTCTTAAATCTAGCTTTCTTCTTACAATTCATTCTCAAGGTGGTTATTCTTTTACTTTACACAAACTTAATACTATGGTTCATAGCAATATCTCAGCTAATGATCGAAAGGTTATCTTTATGGCATTTAGATTTAGAATAATCTTTTTTTCATGATAGGAAAATTGTCTTAGGAATTATTATGCATTATATTACTGTTTCTATTATGATAGAAAATGAAAATGCACAACTAGTTGATGTGTAAAGTTTACATCCTACAGCTTAAGTTTGTTTCTTCTATAACTATTTCCAGTTTAATAATGTAAAATCCATCTTGGAGAAGAGTGCAACTGATGAGAAGATCATTTTGATAGTGCAAACATAATATAAAGATCACTTGAATTTTATGGGAACAAAGTGTAAGGTGGCTGACACTACCATCAAACAGTACTATGGATGAAAACATATAGGACGTCAAACCACCAACAAAGTTTAAGGCAGTTGACAATTTCAATCTAGGGCCACAAGGCCTATATTTGTGTGAGAAAAATTGGTATGATTAAAGAAGAGCTTAAGAAACTAAATTCAAGAAGAAAAAGCTATAATATTTTTAGGTAAGTGTCATCAAAAAAGGAAATTCTAGAGGAGTTGTATGAAAACCCAAACGATCCCTAACTGTTGTGTAAGGAAAAGAAAGCATTATATAATTACACTAGAGAAGTTGCAACTTCTAATTCTCTAATTAAACAAAGATTTAAGGTAATGTGGCTTAAAAAGGGGGATAAAAATTCTAGGTTTTTCTTTAATTCTATATTATAAATAAGGAATTCTATTGAAATATGTTGTCTAGCTAAGAATAATGGTAAAATGGTGAATTCTTAGGTTATGTTGAAGGAAAAGGCGCTTTATTTTTTCAAGAACACTATAGGGAACAATAAATAAATCTTATATTTAATTGCTCAGTTTAATTTTTTAAATAAGAAATGGAAATGCTAAATGGCCTTATTAATTCTAAGGATATTGAGAGACTAGTTTTTTTATTTCAATCTAGATAATGAACCAGTTTGTGATGGATTCAATGTATGCTTTTACAAAAATGCTTGGTCCATCATTAAGGATATGGTGACTAAAGTTTTTTAGAATTATTTGAAAAAGGAAAAATGTTAATAGAACCTCTCTATGCCTTATTCCAAAGGTTTACAATCCAAAATCCTCAAATAAGTATATGCCAATCTTTTGTTGAAACTTTTTATATAAAATCATTTCCAAGATATTAGCAACTAAGTTTGAAAAAGTGATGAAACCTTCAAACAATGATACTTAAGGGGCTTTTATTGAGGAAGGATTGATTGGAGACAATGCACCTCTAGCTAAAGAACTATTCAAGGGGTATTTAAAAATATGCTTCAAATAATTATGCCTTAAAGATTGATTTTTGTAAGGCATATGATACAATTAATTGGGAATTCTTACTCTAGGTGTTAGAAGTGTTTGGTTTTCATGAAAAATTTAGGAATTTGATCAAAATATACGCTACAATCACTTCCTTTAGTGTATTATTCAATGGGGAACCAACTCTTATATTTATGGGAGTAAGGGGAATGAGACAAGGAGATACGAACTCTCCATACATTATCATTTTATGTATGGAAGTTTTCCCAAGGCTAATGAGTTTCA
The DNA here is from genome assembly GCA_026874005.2 of Erythroxylum coriaceum. Lineage (NCBI taxonomy): Eukaryota > Viridiplantae > Streptophyta > Magnoliopsida > Malpighiales > Erythroxylaceae > Erythroxylum > Erythroxylum coriaceum. Next base: position 5,235,526 of record JANQAP020000172.1, read on the forward strand.
ACATTAGGCAAAACACTTATTTTAACTACCATAGTAAATGTAAAAAGCTATAATTATTTGATCTTTCTATTGTTGATAACTTGATCTTTTTGTTCAAGAGCTTATGATAGATTTTTTAGCTTATTGATGGCCTCCGATAATGTTTTTGAAGAAATATATGGATTGGATATTAATAGAAGCAAAAGCAATATGATTATTTCCTCAAGTGCTCAACATCTTTCTGCTTGGCTCTTTACGATCACTGTTTTATAAGTTAAGAATCCTTGTTCTAAATATCTTAGGTTACCTATTGCCATAGGAAAGTTACAATTTAAAGAATGCATTCTGTTAACTGAGAAGATATAGAGGAGATCGAGTTGTTGGTGTAACAAAGCACTAACTCCTATTAAAAGGTTAAAACTCATCAAATTTGTTTTAAATTCACTCCATATATGTTAGTCCTCCCATTTCATTCTCTCACAAGGGTTAATTAAATCAATAAAAAAGATGATAAGACCTTTTTTCAGGTTAGGAGTCAATAAGGTAAGCTAATAAGATGTATGTAAGCCTATGAATGAGGTTGGCCTAAGATCACCCTAATCAGCCTAAGTAATAAAGTTTTTATGGGAAAGAGGTTATGGAGATTGCTAATAAATAAAAATTCACTTTAGGTTAAGTGGATGCACTTATATTTTTTACAAGGAAGAAGTGTATGGTAAGTAAGGGATAAGCATTCCATCCCTTGGTTTGTAAGATGATTGCTAAAATTAAGGGGAATGCTTAACTAACAACATTAAATGTCTAGTTGGCAATAAAGAGGTAGTCTCATCATATTTTGATAACTAGAGTAATAGGGGACCTCTTATCAACATTCAACTTATGCCATAACTTTTGAATGGTCTCCTTATTAATGCTAAAATAAGAGTTTAGATCGAATCTAAAAAATAGGAAAAGTATCATATTGAACTGGTGAACATATTGTTGAATTATAGTCAAAACCAAGACAAGGAAGATTCTTATGTGTGGCTTGGACTTCCCTTTGGTATTTTACTGATAAATCATGTAGAAAAATTCTCAGAGGAATTAGAAGCAAGAGTTGTTTATGGTGGTATGGAGCAAGAATTTATAACTAAGGGTCTCAATCTTTATGTAATTGGTAGTTAGAAACATGATAGCAATTATTGATAGGTTGAACTCACTCAATCTCATTAACAAATGTTTTCTTTGTAAGGAGGAACTTTAAACCTTAGAGCATTTGTTCTTTAATTGTAAGGTATCCTTAGAAGCTTGGAAAGGAGCCTTAGATCTGTGTCGTCTTAACATAACTTAACTACTCAAAATTCTTGGTATGGTTGTGATATAGCGCTTTGTAACACTACTCAAAATAACTAGACCTGCAACTATAGTAGTGGTAAGTTTAGGTCGATCTGACATAGAGTGTTCAGTTAGCTTTTATTATGAAAAGAATTGGTGTTTAGGTTATGTGAGGCTTTGGTATGGTTTTAAATAAAAAATAAACTAAACTAAATTAACAAAAAAACTAAAGAAAACATCCCAAAAATGATGAAAGTGATGAATTTGTTAGGGACCGGTCATTAGTTCAATCTTGGCCTACACACAATTAAACATATTTTATTGAATTGTTGTTCTCATACCTCTCCTAGCAATTATTAATCGTAGGTTAATGATAAGTTCTATTAACCCTAGTTTTCCCTTAGGACATGTTTAATTAAGAGACACTTGTTAATTAAACCTAACCATTAAACAACCTAGGATAAGCTCTCTAGATTTAATTGGATAGCTGCATTACGAGTTAGGAAAATAGATTAATCAAGGCAACAACCATATACATTAGGGTTAATTAACCTAGGTTATGTTATTCCTAATGATTCGACACTAATTAGAAACATAATAATTACGTATTATATCCCTAATGATTCGAAACCATTAATTGCCATAACAAATCTTAACATAATAATTCTGGAGTATATTAAAGATTCTAGCAATAGGTTCATAATAAAACAATCCAATGAACGCATTAAGATCATCTTAACACAATACCTAAACAATAAATATAGGATAACAAAATCAATTCCTAAGAAAGAAATAACAACAAAGACAATGGAAGATATGTTTAACAAAAAAGAGCAAGAACTTAACATTCAATGTTTCTACTCATGATCAATCAACATTCATAAACTTTAGAAATTAAGAAATCTAGAGGTAAACTTTGATAAAATGTGTTTAAATAAGATATGTTTATAGTTACACTCAAACACCATTCATCTCCATAACTTTGCATATCATTTCATTTCTCCACCATTAAGATTCACATGTATAATCATAAATCAAAGAACTTTTCATGGTTGTAATGTGGGAAAGGGTAAGGTTAGAGTATTTGGATAGTGTAACGTAAAAGTTATCAAAGCTATTGAAACAAGAAAAACACTCAATATACCATCAAACGCAAAAAACAACATTCACTTATAATTATGTACATCAACTATGATGAGTATAAAAACTATGTTTCCTAGCCAAATTCAAACTTTCACACCACAAACCACATGAAGCATAACCAACTAGAGGAATCACTCATACAATTGAAGACATACATTGAAACTACAAAGAGTAATCCTTCAAAGCCACATCTACCTCATATGCATCATATTCAAATTACCCATTTAATACAACTTTAGGAGGAAAAACCAAGCATAAATAACTTTGCAAAACATATGCATTTCCTCCTTGATACTTTTATTTAAACATATTTTTCTTTTTCTTTTCTTTTCCTTTTTCTTTTCTTTTATTTTTCTCTTTTTTCTTTCTTTCCTTTTCTTTTCATTCCAAAATTGAAAGAAGCTACATCAACTTTAGAATCCGTTGACAAGACATAAAATGACATTTCAATGATTATAACTAACCCAACAAATATGCACACCCTCGCACTTATAATTTTGTGCATCCACAATCATCAACAATCACAAATGCTCCACTAGCTTTAAGGCTTGGATAGGAAATTTGGTTAAGTTTAAAGCATGTAATGTGGTTAGCACAAAAAGAACGAGTAAATAAAGCTTCAAAGGGTTTATTAAAAGGAAAATTCATTACGATGGGTAGGCTTTTTGACTAATGTAGCTTATGAAACAAAAAATGCCTATATCATTTTCCTGTCATTGCATGTGATAAAGATGTGATCTTGAATAGAAAATCAAAGCAAATTCAGGATGTACATATAATGAAGGTCACACATAAATATAAGACAATGAGACTAATATGGATCTGTCAGTCTAATAAGGCTCAAAATCTCACTCGCTTTTGTCTACCACTAATCACCTCTCTTCTAAAGATAATACATATTGACCAATCACAAGAGTAAAAGTACTTGCTCAATTTACCATGAATTCTTCTAGTCAATTCACTCTCTAATCATGACTATATAGTCCCAGAAGCAATAGAAAAAGAGAAAATGTTTGTTTGTTTATTTGTTTGATTCTCTATCTTTTTTTGTTGAAAAATTAAAAACAAGTAAGAACAAACAAACCTAAAAACACACATGCATATAAGAAAGAAATGTGAAAATGTAAAGGAAAGGAAATCACCTTCCCTTAGATTGCCTCCCAAAATGCACCTTTGTTTAGTGTCACTGGCTCGACTCATTGTTTTCCCCACGTGATCAAATTATGATCTTCAGGTGTTACAGTCTGCGCTCTCTCCACATGAGGTTGTTTAAGATAGGGTCTTAGTTGATGACCTATAATTTTCAGAATATTCCCTATCTTAAAAATCTTAATTTTAGTCTGAAACATAATTATGGATTCAATACTCACCTGAGCTAAAAGATGCATCTTTTTCTCCTTTGAGCTCCTTCTCCACTTCTTCTTCACAAGCAATTCCTTGAGTAGTTCTCTCAAGATTCTCAAGCTCCTCTTCACTCTGTAAGGTCTCCGCACTGAAATCCCTTGGGTACACCTCAAGTTGAGATGATTGCAGTTCTTCGCTTTGTGATTCTAGGCTGTTGAGAGCTTCCATCATCTGACCCATCTGGCTTGCCAAGTTCTGGATTCTCGACATTGCATCTTGGTATAATTGCATCACTTCATACTAGAACTTCCGTACACCTTATTGAAATTGCAAAGTATTAGCAATCATAACATTAACTAATTCTTCTAAAGATGTACATGAGTTTTATTGGCTCTCAAAATCTTATGAGTTAGGAAAAAATATTAATCGAGGCAATAACCACATACACTCAAGTCATTTAATATAAGTTATGTTATCCTTAATGATTCGACACCAATTGGAAACACAATAATTACAAATTGTATCCCTAATGATCGGAACCATTAGTTGTCACAAACAAATCTTAACATAAAAATTGCGGATTATATTGAAGATTCTAGTAAGGGGTTCATAATGAAACAATCCAATGAACGCATTAAGATCATCTTAACACAATACCCAAACAATAAACATAGGATAACATAATCAATTCCTAAGAAAAACTGAGCTCTTCAGCATCGATATCACTTCTGAACCATATTGGGAAAGTCTAGCCCTTTATAGGTTTCCAAAGGATGAGAGCTTTGCCCATCTTTATTCTCTTTGTCTCCCGAAACCTACTAAAATGATTCATTCAAATTTCATAATGTTTCTGTCGTCAAAATGATGTTTTTTGTACCAAAAAGTAGGGTTTTTGGGTGAGTTGGCAAGATTTCATAGGCGTGACTTGATGTGTCACGCCCATGACTTGTTGTTCTCATATCTCTCCTAGCAACTATTAATTGTAGGTTAATTATAAGCACTAATAACCTTAGTTTTTCCTTAGGTCGTGTTTAATTAAGAGACGCTCGTTAATTAAATTTAGCCATCAAACAATCTAGGATAAGCTCTCTAGATTTAATTAGACAATCACATTATAGGTTAGGAAAAAAGATTAATCAAGGCAACAACTACATACACTCGGGTCATTTCATCTAGGTTATGTTATCTTTAATGATGTGACACCAATTGGAAACATATCAATTACAAATTATATCCCTAATGATCTAAAACTATTAGTTGTCACAAACAAATCTCAACATAACAATCACAGATTATATTGAAGATTTTAGTAATGGGTTCATAATAAAACAATCCAATGAACATATTAAGATCTTCTTAATATAATACCGAAACAATAAACATAGGATAACATAATCAATTCCCAAGAAAAACTAAGTTCTTGGGCGTCAATACCACCTCTGAATTGGATCGGGAAAGCCTAGCCCTCTATGGGTTTCCATAGGATCAGAACTTTACACATCTTCATTCTCTTCGTCTCCCGAAACCCACTAAAATGATTCATCCAACATTTCATAATGTTTATGCTGTCAAAACGATGTTTTTATGCCAAAAATATGATTTTTGGGTGAGTTGGCAAGATTTCATAGGCGTGACTTAGTGTGTCACGCCCATGACTTATTTGTCATGGCCGTGAGATGTTTCTCAAGCGATGACTTATGCTATTCTTCATTCCTTTTGACACTTTCTTGTCTCCTCTTGTTTTAATCTTTCTTCTTCTTACTTTATGAAGACTAGTGAGCGTGAATCCCAAGAAGACGACTTAAATATTGTATTTTTGACTCAATTTAGCTTTTTTGTTTTCGAATTGTATCTAAAATCAAATATGAACTAAAGTGAATGTCTTAAGCATTTCATATCATTAATTACTAAGTGTTATGGAATAAATATATATCAATTAAGCACAGCTCGGGTTGCAATGTGTAAGAACATTATGTAAAAGGAGGCAGAGTATTGTATGAGATATTATAAGCTTGTGTATGTACTTTGAAATGCCATGTGTTTCCAAAAAGTGGAGAATTCAATGAATACAATTTGGAGAGAATTAAATTTATAGACTATAGAGCAATTATCTGTTAAGATTAAAGTCTATAGTTGTAATGGACCAGTAGCTCACTCCTTGAGGCTGAGAGAGGAGCAAAGCTAATCAAGTCTCGAGATAGACAGGTAATCTTATATTAAGGGTCTATTTGGTTGAATGTTAATTAATAGAATGGAATAGAATGGAATTGAACGAAACAGAGCGATTTATAATGGAATAGAACGTAATATAATGAAAAGTTGTTTGGGAGGGATGGAAGGGTTCATAATGTAATGTAGTAAACTATTATTTGGAAGATGGATAGAATGGAATATAATGTATAATAAATGACTATTATACCCCTGATATTAAAGTAGTTGTTGCAAGAGATTTAACGCTATGATTTTAAAATAGAAATCATGTCCAATTAGAAAGTCATGATTGTGACTTATTTTTTTTTATATTTTTATTTAAAAATAATAAAAATTTTAATAAAAGTTTTATTATTTTATTATTAATTATATAAAAATATTATTATTAATTATTTAATAAATTTTATTCTATTATATGTGATTTATATTTAAAATTTATTTATTTATATTTTTATTTATATAAAATATATACAAACAATAAAAGAATAATTTTTTATATATTTTCTATTTTTCATTAATAAAAATTTTATTAAGTTTTTTTATATTTATTAATTATATACAATTTTCTATTAATAATATAAAAATATTATTGATGGTGATAAGCTTGTGGACTGTAATAAATGAGTTAGGGAAAAAAAAGGTTATAGTTAAAAGAAATACTTGGTGGTATTAAGAAAAATTATTGAGGGTATATTAGGTAGTATGTATTTATTAGTTTACGTTCCATCATAAATCTCCCAACTCTTAGGTTTCTTATTTTCACTGTTTAAGATGAAACGGAACGTAATATGAAACATTCCATTTTTATCCTATTTCATTTCATTCTACCATAAAACCCTCAACTAAATAATAAAAGTGTATTACTTCTATTCTTTTTTATTACTAGTCTCTCAACCAAATAAGCCCTAAGGGGATGATACGAAGGTAGTAATTCGTTAAGAACAGGAAAATAACTATACTCCGTATATATGCCAACCTTGTAAGTTGATGTCCCTAAAACAATTTTTTTTTTTTTTTTGTTTTGATGCCAAAAGCTTTTGTGTGCTTAGCATATACATCATAGCGTGTTTTCCTATCGGTCTAGTTGCTTTGCTCTTTTGTAAATTCTTATTTCTTTGTGATGAAAATATTCCCTTTTCTGAAAACCATTTGTAAAATTTCATATATTAATACATAAATATTAATTCTTATAATTAAATAAATTCATGATACTTATTAATAATTAGATAATATAATTTTTGATAAATCAAATTATGATAAAAAACCAAAATTAATTTTCATAATTTTTATAAATTCTAAAAATTAGAAAAACTAAAACCAATAATAAAAAATGACTAAATGAGAAATTTAAACAAATAAAAATTTTCGCTAAATTTTAAAACAAAAATAAAAAAATTTAAATTAAAAAATTCAAAATTAAAATCAAAATCGCAACAAAATTAGTTTCAAATTTTTTTTTCTCCGTTGGAGCTTGCCTCATTCAAACTAAATTGGTTCAAAGTGAACCATATTTCTTCTCCAGTTTTACCTTAAACCCTGTTTCGTTTTCTGGTTTACACCTTAACCCCTCGTCTGTTTCTAGTTACACCTTAGACCATGTACTGGCTTTGGTTCTTGTTCTTCTTTAGTCATCCCCGTGCCTACAATGAAATCGCATTTGAGACTTGCTGATTTATTAAAATGAAATCATCCCACTTACTTCTTCCAACTACAATCACGAACTTGTTAAAAACAGGTAAATTTAAGCCTTTCCTATTTAATCAATCCTACAGCCACCATTCTCAAGAAGCAGGGACCTTCCACTCTAAGGTTGTAAAGATTGGCTCTCTTCAAAACCTTTATGTCTGTAATCGCCTGTTGGCTCTTTACCTCAAGTTCAGATGTTTGTCTTGTGCATACTATTTATTCGATGAAATTCGTCAAAAGGATGTACGGTCTTGGACCATTCTCATTTCGGGGTTTTGCCGACATGGATATTGTACAACGGTGTTGGAGCTCTTTAGAAGAATGAAAGAAGAGGGTGTTTTTCCTAACCATTTTACTTTATCTAGTGTTTTCAAGTGTTGCTCTAGGTTATATGAGCTTAGATTGGGCAAGGGGATTCATGGGTGGATATTAAAAAATGGGATTGCCTTAGATGTTGTCTTACAGAATTCAATTCTTGACTTTTATTTAAAATGTGGCGCCTTTTACTATTCTAAAAGACTATTTGACACACTGGAAGCCAAAGATACCGTGTCTTGGAATATAATGATTGGTGGATACATTGACACTGGAGATGCAGCAAGGTCTCTAGACCTGTTTCGGAGTCTGCACTTCAAGGATATAGCCAGTTGGAACACGGTAATTGATGGGCTAATGAGAAATGGATTTGAAGGAGTTGCACTAGGTCTGCTTTACGAGATGGTACGAAATGGGCCTGTGTGCAATGCCGTAACTTTTTCCATAGCTTTGAATCTGGTTTCATGTGTATCTGCGTTGAGGTTGGGTAAACAGATTCATGCCCAGGTCTTAAGACAAGTAATTCACAATAGCGGGTTTATAAGGAATTCACTGATAGACATGTATTGCAAATGTGGCAGAGTTAAAGAGGCATCCTTGATTTTCCAAAAAATGCCCCTAAATGTTTCTTGCAAAGATCCAATAGCAGACGATGTTTCGCGGAGCTCACTGCTTTCTGGTTATGTTCAGAATGGGGAGCAAGAATATGCTTTCCAAACATTTTGTTCTATGGTCTATGAACGGGTTGAGATGGACAAATTTTCACTCACCAGCATTGTCTCTTCATGTGCAGCTATTGGCAGCTTGGAATTAGGTCAACAGATCCATGCTTACATCCTAAAAAATGGGCATCAAGTAGATGCTTATTTGGGCTCCTCATTGATTGACATGTATGCTAAATGTGGAAGCTTGGCTGATGCTCAGATGGTTTTTAATCAAAGCAGTGTTCGTAATGTTGTGCTGTGGACATCAATGATATTTGGGTGTGGGTTGCATGGGCAAGGGAGGGAGGCTGTTCTACTGTTTGAGCGCATGGTGAATGAGAAAATCAAACCAAATGAGATTTCACTTCTAGGTATATTAACTGCTTGCAGCCATGCAGGGTTGGTTGAGGAAGGATGCAAGTACTTTGGATTGATGCAAAATAGTTTCGGAATTAAGCCTGGAGTTGAACACTATACTTGCATGGTTGATCTTTATGGTCGAGCTGGTCGCCTGAAGGAGATAACTAAATTCATTAATGAAAATTGTATCTCCCACTTGACTGTAATTTGGACTTCATTTCTATCCTCCTGCAGACTTCACAAAAATGCTGAGTTAGGAAAGTGGGCTTCTGAGAGATTATTTCAGTTGAAACCATTCGATGCAGGCTCTTATGTTCTGGCCTCAAACTTGTTTGCTAGTGGTCATGATTGGAGAGAAGCAACTAAAATAAGGTCTTTAATGCAGCAACAGAGGGTTAAAAAGATCCCTGGTCAGTCTTGGATCCAACTGAAAAATCAGGTCCACATATTTGTAAACGGAGATAGGTCACATCCCCAAGACTCTGAGATATACTTGTACTTGGAGAAATTGATTGGTAGACTTAAGGAAATTGGTTATTCATCTGATGTGAAACAGGTGATGCAAGATGTCGAAGAAGAGCAACGTGAAGCTCTTCTTGGTTTCCATAGTGAGAAACTTGCAATTGTGTATGGGATCATTTCCAAAACTTCTGGGACATCCATACGTGTCATGAAGAACCTTCGGGTTTGCACCGATTGTCACAATTTTATCAAGTACACTTCTCAACTTTTAGGTAGGGAAATTATTACGAGAGATCTTTATCGGTTTCATCATTTTAAAAATGGACATTGTTCGTGTGGAGATTAGTGGTGAGCAAAGTCAGGGCTCTTTATTTATATGATTGTGCAAGTTCTTAAATATTTATTATGGAAAAGCTACGCCATTCTTGGACTGCTTGTTAGTGGTATCATCATGCATCTCCTTAAACTGTGGGCTGACCTGGTCCGGAGGTTTGCTTAGTATTCAGATGAAGGAATTGGCACGGCATCAATCCTGGCATTGACAAAATACAGGTATTTCCTTTCTCACTATAATTTCAAGTTGATACTTTCTTGGGTTAAGATTAGTTTAATACCTTTTTGAGTTTTATACTAATAACAATCTTCACCACAATCTTTATTCTAATCTTGTGAATGTTTATTCAACTTAAAAATGATGAATTCCCTTTTAGTTGCTTGCCCCTTTTATGCTGCTTAGTTTTGCCTTTTCAGTTAATCATATTGCTGGACAGCCCTAAGATCATGTTTCTTTTTCTTATTTGGGAAAAGCTATTTATTCTTTGAATGAAGGCATTTCATCCGAGTAATTATGTAACAGAAACAAAGATATTGCATCTTTGATTACTGTCTTTATGGTTGAAAATTATCAAAATTCATTCTAAAACTTTTAAGTACTGAGAAAGCTAACCTAGTGAATGAATATTTATCTACATCTTTCGTGTTTTAGTCATATTTCAGTTTTCAATTAATCATATTGACAGATACCCACAAAAAATTCCATTTCTTTTTATCATTGGGAAAACTCTATTTATTCTCTGCTTGAAAGATATTAGATATGATTAATCATGCAAGAAAAAACAGATTCATTCCAAACTTCTACTGCTGTCTGTGTGGATTAAAAGTATGCATTTCACGAGTAAAAACTATGTATTCTTCTCAAAACTTGTCTAGCATTGATAAAATTCTTTTCATTCTCCGTAAATACCCATCGGGAGGAATTTTCGTTTCTTCTTTTTTGCATTTTTAACTAGTTTCTGCTTTGAAGAGTTTATGTTGTAATTGCTATGGGATTTCAAGTTACTGATGACAAGGAACAGGCATGACGTCTAGTACCTCTCTCCTCTTCAGACAAACATTTTATTCATCAACTATATTAGGAATTGATTTGTCCAAATTTACTGTCACTTGTTTCCCGGACCTTTTCAAGTCAAACATTACAATAGGAATTCAACCTATCATTTAAATTCAAGAATCCATTCTTGTAATGGTTATAATCACTTTGGAAGCATGTTCTGATAGTCCTGGAAATATATTAGCAGCAGAATACAGAAACAAGAAAAAAAAAAAAAAGAAGAAAAAGAATTATTTAATGATATTTTTATTCATCCGTGTCTTGTCACTTGCTTGAATTATGTATTAATATTGATTATCTTATCATGAAACAAATTACACAACAAGTTGGCTTTGGAAAATCAAGTTTAAAATGGAAGCAAAAAACAACAAAGGCAAGATAATCTTGTTATAGATGTAAGGCATACAAAAATTAAGGATCAGGAAAACACGTAACAGATTATGAAACGGGTAGTTGAAAGCATTGCTGCAGATGCAGGACTCGTAAATGAAATCTGATTCCTTCTTGTGATGCTTTGCGGAGTCCCTTAAGTAGGCTCTGAATCTTGTCCAGGTGGGAAGAAAACCTTATTCCTTATCCTTATATCAGACAGAAGACGGGGAATTGAATATGAGAGGAGTCCTGAATCTTTCCTAGGTCATTTTATTCATATTCAAGCAACGTACTGATCCAAAAAAATGGAATCCCTTCTCTTTCACTTACTGCATACCCAATTTGCGTTTCTCAGTGACTGCAGTCACAGGTTTAACTAGCTGTCATCAGTTTTAGTACATTCAGCAGCAACTATTTCATAATGTCAGTGGTTATAAGATACAAGTCTAGTCGTCAAAATCGTATACGCAACAAGGCTAAACTACAACTAGAACTTCAGCAGGCTGGTTCTTAAAGTTGGAGGGACCAGTGCAACAGGGCATTATAGCTGAGGGAAGCTTGGCTTTGTAAATTTTGAGATCGAGACAAATTTACCTCAGATTTTTCAGTCAACAAACATGCATTCGTTGGTGTACCTAAGTTGGTGAAGTTTGATTGACCAGCTCCTACACCCCTAATTTTACAATCATATCTACAAATTGTCCATCTTTCTTCACCGTCTATTAATTAATTGGATGCTTCAAACCATAACAAAGTATTCTAAGAAATATATCTAGAATAAAAATTATCAATTTTTATTTATATTTTACAAAATGTACCATATCAGTTTTACAAGTAATGAGCTTATAAATTTTTATCTTATTGTAAGTATAGTTCATACATATGAATTAAACCATATAGTAACAAGTAATTAAATTCAACATTATATAATGTGAAACTAAAATTATACAAACGCAACAATAGTTTTAATGGTAATTTTATAAACTAAACTATTCAGAACAACTATTGACTTCTTTAAATCAAGTATTCAAAATATTTTAACTATCAGTTATTGTTAATAATAATCTATTAATAAACCTTCATTACTTATCAACCCTAAATTAAATTTAACTGTTGGACCAAACAGATCCCAAATATCCATATTCAATCATATATTTTGTTTCTTTTTATAATTATTTATTTCATAATTTCGTATAATTTAACAAGATAAACCTCTCAGTCAAACAATTATTGCATGAATATACAGTTCCAAATTTATCATTTTTATTTATAATTTATAATTCATATGCTTTTAAGTTCAGGTTTTTTGAAATGGTTTGATAAACTCCCCAAGTTAGATAATAGATGTTGGAATTGGTGGAACAATGAATAATAAGACTCTAGAAGTTGTCATAAAGCTAATAGAAGATATGACTATAAACAACTACTAATGGCAATTAGGAGTGGTGAGAGTGAACATATCCCACTATAAGAAAAATGGAGTTTAGCGACGGAAATTACTGACGGAATAAGTCATTGGAGAAACGACCGTAGGTAATCTTTAGCAACGGAATATAAAATGTTCGCTACTAATTTTAACGACGGACAATTTCTAATCCATCACCAAATTTAGCGACGGAATTAAAAAAATTTGTCAGTAAGTTTGGTGACGAATTTAGGATGCCTGTCACTACATTTAGTAATGGACAAGGTTTTGAAAATCCGTTGGAAAATTTAGCAATGATAAGTTGTGTGCCGTCGATAAATTTACCTACGAAATTTTCTTATTCTGTTGGTAAATTTACTATTAGATTTACCGACGGATATTGTTATTTCGTCAATAAATGCATCGATATTGTTTGTTAATGTTTTTCCTACATTTAAATTTGATTGATAATTAATTTCTACAATTATCTGTTGATAATATTTTCATTTTTTCTATATTTAATTTGTCTAAACAGTAAGTTGATTGATAATATAAAGTAAAAAATTATCTTAATTGATAATAAAAAAATATTATCTACAATAATAAGTATCTAATTCATACAAAATGACGTGAGAGTAGCTACAACTAAGCTATACAGTTAGTGAATGGAGATGTTCTGACTACTGCGATGAGGTGTTGCCCCTTTTCTTTAACTCATTCACCTTATTACGAAGTTGGGCTATGTATTCCATTGACTGTTGCAACTAGGTTGCCAACCTCTCTATTGTGCTCTCAAGCTGAACGACTCTCTCTTAGATCTGGACCGCCTACTAGATTCAGTTGTACTGGATGTGGAGGATTACAAATAACATGTGTTTGCAAATGAATCTAAGTCGAAGATCCTTCCATGACAGTCCCTACCACCTATGTTTGATTCTCATCAACAGTTTTAGAGTGTTGAGACTGTTGTTGAATGCTTTATTATATTTGGTCCTATCAGAAGGTAATGTTTATTTTAATAAGCGATAATTATTAAGAACTAATAATAAAGCATAAATTTCACATATATTAAGTTCTCTATATCGGGTGTTGACAAAAGTCACATCGTCATGCTTTTTAGTGTGGGTATATAAAAAGAGCTGACGTAGTGTAAACCTTATAGACTTTTCTTGTATCAGAATAAAGTGTCATAAGTAAACTACATTTTATAAAAATTTCGGTAGAGTTTCTTATATTTTTATGATATTTACCCCATATTGAACAAAGAAAGTAATTCAACAATACATTCATATATGGCACCATATATTTATAATATATCATTTTCTATAAAACATATATTTTCATTCCAAAATTTACACATCAAATTAAATTGAAATCAAATTTCATATATTAAAGTAAAAGAATTAGATATAAGTGTAAAGTTTAGATACTTATAAGTTTCTCTACATACTCCTGGTGGGTAATAGACCCTGCAGTGTGTACAGCAAAACTCTCTCCCTCTGGTCCTCCACGCTTGTTTGTAGAATTGCGCTTTGAAATGAACATTGTCTCGGGTAATATCTAGTACTATTATCAGCAACTCCATATTTCTTCAGAAATATAAGGAGGTCGTACACCAGTCTTGTGTATCGCACCAAGAAAGTCTCTATAACTTGTATGAGTTCGCTTTTCCCATACTTTATAAATTACTGCGTCAAATTTAGAATCCAAAAAAAAATCTTTCTGAAAAAAAGGAAAAACATATTATAAGAACTTATAACCTACAATATTTATCTAATTAATTTATAAAATTAATTAAATAAAAAATACAAAAGAATATTTTTTGTACCTCAAACTCCTGATAATAAAAATCTTTTGTTGTCTGAGAGATATTCCTTTATATATAACTCATAAGATCAGTCTTCTCCTTAAACTTGTCATGTTTCTTAAGCATGTTCCAGACGGAACCAACCTAATATATAAACAATTTTAGTTCATTTTCAAATTAAAATTTATAACTTCAGTATAAACCTTTGGTGCTATCATGCATGTATTTTCACTCACAGATTATTGACAATTGTGATGTAAGTTCTTCTATCAACTCCTTTAGCTCCAGGTTGGAGGCTACCTCCTTCATCCGCAACGTTTATTCCTAATATCTCTGTCGGTATAGGGGTGGTGGATGAAGCAGGAATCGTGGATGGTGTAGCAGGGCTACTAGATGGTATAACATTAGGTACAAAAGGTGACTGTATAGGGATTGCAGGTCAGGAAGGTGATGCCTTATCTGGATGTGTAGTAGGTGGATGTATAGATTCTATAACATCTACAGAAGATGATGTTTCACCTAGACCTGCACTGACTGGTCCAAATGGTGGTAGCTATTTAAGTGTAACTATATAACACAATCTACTTGTTTTATGCTCAAAACAGTGAACTGGTCATGACTTGTAGCTTAAAAGAGCGGATATTGATCCAACAGAGATTGATGCCTAGACATCACTTAATTTAGATAAAACTTTGTTTAAAAAACAAAATTATTTTATAAAAAATCTGAAAAATTAGATTAAAAATAAAAGACTAACACAAAGCAATAGACAATACCAACATGCAGAACAATTAGAATTCAACAATTTGAAGACTAGAGATTACTTTTTTTCTTATTTTGTCTCCCTCCTATTTTATTGATTGAATTGTGTCTTACCTTAGATTTCTAAATGTATTAATTACCCTCTCTCAAGGTGTAATTAATTTTCTTCAATCGAATTAAAGGGAATCAATTGGGCGATCCCTCAACCTACTCAATGACTCTACCGATTCAACTAGTTATTAAACTATCCTATGGGTGATAAACTGACTTCGTCGCGATCTCTCTTCTAAATAATCAATTGACGTCATGATTGTAAGTCTATAGGTCGGCAACTCTAGTTGTACAATCTTACACAATTAATCTCTCTCACTCTCTCGATTTATTGCAAGATAACAAATAACATCACCAATCATCAAAGACAACTCCATTCAATTCAATAAAATAGGAGTTCTAACAAAATAGTTCAAAAGCAATCCCTAAAACTAAATCAGCCTAACATGGTCTCCATAATATCATCAACATTCAAATAAACCATTTTACAAAGAATAAAAGAAGTAGAATTGACAAAATTTTGAATAAAAGAACTCCTTCTCTTCTTTGCCAAAATCTGAAAATTTTGGTGATGATGTGCTATTTTCCCCAATGTTGATGATGATCCTTGATTTCAATCCTTCTTCAAGGCTCCAAACTTGTGTTCTTCACTCAAGGATAGTGTTTCTATAGAAGGGTTTCGTCTCCCTTTGAAGATGGAGGCTTAATTATGCTTTAATAGTCTAAAAATCCTAACTTTAATGAAACCCCGCGTATTGTCTTGGATTGTAATTTCTATAATCGTGGGAATTGACATGATTCCCACAATCATAGGAATTTGCCACAGATGGATTTCTCTTGTCTTCTCCTCTTCAATCTCTAGCTCAATTTCTAAGTTGCTCAATCTTCCTACCTACATAAAAATAGTCAATTTTTATCCTAAATTAACGTCAAACATAAAAGAATAATAATGGAAATCAAACTAAATGAAAACATACAAAATGAATCCTAAATTACAACAATAATCAACAATTATGCAAGAAAAT
>JANQAP020000172.1:5381844-5399091 GCA_026874005.2 Erythroxylum coriaceum
ATAAAGATGTCCTTATGAATGCAAATGTGATTCAAAGGATATAGGTAGAGAATTAGGCATGATTGAATGAGAATTGGGAAATTTTGTAATTATAATGCTAGAAAAGGATTAGTAAATGTATGATTGATGAATTGAGAGTAACCAAACTTACGTAAAGCATAACCTAATTGCAAATAAGATATATACAAGCTATGATGAATGAATGGACAAGACATGTGAATAAGGTTATACACTTGTGATAACCAATTAAGCATGCATTGAACATACACATATACATGTGTATGATTGAGTACTCATTTGATTAAACAAGTTAGTAATGTGTAAAAATGTGTGTATTGTATGATATAGAAACACAAATTGACCAACAGCATCTAGACATTGCTAGATCGTTAAAGCAATAGCTAATTTGGAGCATACTATGAGTAACCTAGATGTGTGATCTCAATTAGATATTTAGATATGTGCTTCTGTTTCAATTGTTTTTTATGTTTAATCCTTTTTATCTATATATATTGAAAATTTAGATATGATTATGATATTGATCATTCCGGACAATTGATTATCTGAGGAGTTTAATATTCCGGACTATATTGGGAGTGTTAATTACATGTATGTGAATGTGGGAAATAAATGCTCAACTGAATGTTCAATATTGGACTTGGGTCAGACAAATGTGATAAATGACTATGTACACTAGAAGGAAGTGATTGCTAACATATTATGTGAAATAATGCATGTCATGACATTGATATGCATGATCAGACAAAGGAGTTTTTACCGGAGTGACTAAAGTGAAAAAGGAGCTTAAAACTAAAAAATGTGAGCACAGAGCCATAGGCTCAATGATTAATGAGCCCAATACTCACAATGGATACAGGACAGCATCTGAAATGAGCCCGGTATCCGTAATAGATACGGGACAATTAAATAGGTAGTCGGTCACAACAAAATTAAAAAGAAAGTGGAGTCACATGTGCATTTCCATATATATATATATATATATATATCATGTATGTATTATGTGAACTGTTGTGAGAAATTTACTGATTTATGTTTAATTAGTAATATAAAATGTTTGTGTTTCCAATATGTTTGTTAAAATATAAGACACATATATTGTGATTTGGTAGACAATTAAATGATGTGATAATTAGGATTTGAGTTTAAATAATATGATGTGTTTGAGAACTTGGATTATATATGTTTGCAATATTGTGTCCTAACTTGAGTGAACACGTCAATGATGGTTCACTTGCTGAGTTCGCAAACTCATCAAAATTGCATCGTTGATTTTCATATACCGAGACAACCTAATCTCTAAGAAAATCTAGTAGCAACCTAGCATTGTCTATTTTGAAACCAAAAATGGCTCAAAGGTCTAGTTAGATGATATTGAAGCATCTAGATAGAATATTTTGGTCCAATACCTAGTTTTTTATTGTACACATAGTATAAAGTTACGAACTTTGACATGTTAGGTATTGTAAAAACAAAAGTTATGAGTGTAATAACAAAATGGATATTTATGTTCATGAATCAAATGCAGGAATGTAATGACAATGTATGCTTATGTTCATAAATAAAATGAGGGAACTTAGTTTTTCTGAAATGTTTTTGTTCTATATGATGTTACGATAGGTGATATGACTGCTTTAACATATCGTTTCTGTGCGGTATATGCTCGCATATTCTCTAAAATGTCAAGTATGTGCTCCATGAAACTCGGATGTTACATTTATAGTGTTCTTTCTATCTCGGGATCAAATTGTATAAGTTCTTGATGAGGAGATCTCGTCACTACCAAACATTAAAACTAACAAATAGGAAAAAAAATCAAGAAATAGCAATTAAAATTAAAAATATATATAAATTAATTCACTCCCTGAAATAACGTCAAAATTCTTAATGGATCATACCAGAAAATAAAGTCTAACTCTATATAATTAAATTTGTAGTAGTGGTAGGTAAGGATTGTATCTACAGGGATTGTGTGTTTAGCTTTTGTAATGAATAAACTAGTGTTTAGGGGGTTTTTGTTGAATTCAATTAATAAAATAAAGTAGAACTAAACTATTGAAGACAAATCAAATCAAATAGTACAAAATTGGTAAAATTAACAAATAGGTTTCAAATCTACTTCATGATTCAATCTCAACCTTCACACAAATGTGAACATTCAATTGTTATATTGTTCTCAAACCTCTCCTTGAAACCATTAACCATTTAACAACAAGCTCTATTAACCCTAATTTTTCTATAGGATGTATCTAATTAAAGCAAGCTATTTAATTAGGTCTAGCTATTAGACAATATAGAATAATCTCTCTAGCTTTAGTGTGACAACCATATTATGTAATAGGGAAAAATACGCTAGTCTAAACAACAGTCATATAAGCTTAGGTCATTTAACCTATGTTATATTATCTCTAATGATGCTCAACCATTAGTTTACCATAAGTGAATCAGATGTACAACAATTACATATTGTAGTCTAGATTCTAACAATGGGTTCATATATAAATAATCTATTTAAAGTGTTTAAATAATTCATACATAAATCCAAAAACATTAATTATAGAATAACATGATCGGTTTTGAAAGAGAGTGAGAACAACACTACTAGATCAAGAAATGCCCAAACATGTTTGTCGACATCAATATCCCTTTTAAATCTAAAAGATGATGGTTGGCTCCTCATAGCTCAAAAGGTACGAAATATGTCACATTTTTGTTCTTTAAACTCTTAATCCTTCCTTTGGCCTCTTAAATACCCCTTTATAAAAATTATCTATCATAATACATGATTAGCTATATGGTATGTAGGTGACTGCATGTGTGAAAATTGTAACAATCATAAACTTACACTTTCACAGTGAGTTATATGCTACACGACCGTGTAAGTACACACATGGCCGTATATGTTTTTGAAGAGGTTGAAATTACATCTGTAAGCTCCTACAGACTTACAATTAGGTACATAGTCCCATACACGATCGTGTAAGTTACAATCACTTAATTTTTTCATTATTTGTCTCATCTTCACCCTAATTAATCACCTTCTTATTCAATAAAGGCAAATAAGATTGAACATCAATTGGATGTCTACAAGGATATGGTTTTAGCTCATTTTTGTTCCTTTTCCTCCAATGTGTACCTAAAATAATATAAACCAAGATGAGCATTTTAAGCATAACATAACATTAATCATTAAGCATTAAGCATTAAAACATTGGGGGGTAAATGTATAGTCAATCAAGAACTTATCAAAAGCACAACAACCTATATAATAAGAAGTATAATTAGGGGTGGATAAAAAAACCTAATCAAGAACTTATCAAAAACACACAACCTATATAATAAAAAGTATAATTAGGGGAAGATAAAAAACCTAACTTCTTATAGATCAATTAACAAGCTTGAAGAAATTCTCTGTCAGGTTTTTAACAACTTGTGCAAAAAGAAAAGTAGTAAAGCTTAGAAGATATAATGAGAAATTTCTTGCAAGCAACTTTTTCTTCATTCCAGAACCATGAAGCTTCATCATGGTATTATAAACATCAGATAGCTTAATTGACTAAGAATATCATAAAAAGACCACACGGCACCTTGCATAGTGACATCATACCAAACTTTAGGGTGCATAGGAAGAAGGTGGTGAGGAGTTGACTAAAAATAAGAAGGAATAAGAGAGTAAGGAAATAATACCATTGAGAAAGAATAACCTGAGAAGTCCTTACCCTAATAAATTGTTTATGTATTTAAGAAGGAAAAGGCTAGTACTCAAAAGTAGTAATTAGAATTATCAAAATAAGAAGATTTAAATGAGGAGGACCCTAAAGAGGAGATTATAGAGTCAAAATCAAATGCAGGCAACATTTATCTCCTTTCAAACATCACAATCCTAAAGATGAGAGACCTAGGGAGTCATAAATTTTCATGCATAATTGGTGGTACATACATTAATATGGCATTGAAAAATATAAGAGCAAACATTAATGAAATGTGTTATACTATGACTAAAACATTAGGAATAGGTAAATCGAGACACATTAGGAGAGTAATGTATCCTACTTTTAATTCAAAAATAATAATAAAGGTATATGTAATGGTGAGAATTGATAGGTTTATTTTCCCAACAAACTTTTATATTTTAGATATTATTAAAAAATCACTAATTCTGGATAAACCATTCCTAGCTATGGAAGGTGCACTAATTCATATTAAGAAAGGTGAATTGATAGTTAGGTTTACAAATAAATAACTTATGTTCTCCAATGATTAGATGCCTTTTATGGTTATTAGATACTAATGAAAAGCTAATTGTTCCAATATTTTAAAGGAAATCACAAGGCCTATAAAAGAAGTGATTACTCTTTATATGGAACTCTTTGTGATGCGTACCCTAACAAGTACTCAAGTTTTATGAAAGAGTGTAGCTAAAAGACTCATAAAGAAACCTTTACTGGAAGGAACATCCATAATATAATTCCATTTTAAGTACATTTTGATGGCATTATAGACCAATGATTTATAGTTATATTTTGTATTTTGTATTTAGTGTTTGGATTTATTTGTTTTGATTAACAAAAAAGTTTATATCAAAATTTAGTTATTTAAGTTTGCCATATTTTTTACTTGTGTATTTTTACGTTTTTCTAGTCATGAATATAGAGGAACGCACCTATAAGTTTAAAATGGAACTTTAAAAAAGACTATAGATGAAAGAATTAAGGGATAAGCTTAAGAAAGGATAAGTATTCATGTATGTATTGAAATATATTATTCTCTATGATTTAAGAAACACTAGTATCTCAAATTATATTAATTTGTGAGTTTTATAAGAGGATCCATGACATGAGATACATCTGTGTCCACAAGTTGTGCTTTAGAGAATTAAAGATAATAAGATCTATGATTTAAGGACACACCCTTGCCCCTAACTGTGGATTTTTTTTGCAGAACTCTTTATAGTCTAATAAGCACTATTGTCCTAGGTCACATCTTTTAATTTTCAAATTTAAAAGTTCCATAATTTGAACCACAACCATTTTGCAAATTGTTTCATAAAAATTTTAAAAGAAAAAAAGGTTGTGTCAAAATGTTCATTCATGGTATTCTCTCCACTTTTCTCTTAAATTCTCTCAAACTCTCAAAGACCTACTACCATATCCTATCCCTTAAAAATATCTACTAAATTCTATCATTACCCCTCTATTTTCACCAAGACTATAATAATTCTTTCTCATCTAAATCTATATTTTGGGTGTTAGAGAAGTGGCCTAAAGGTAATCACCTTTAACACTTATTGTACAAATCATTTTATGATTAATAAAGGCATTTTTCATTATTTTGATGTTCATACATTTATGGATTTGATGTTGATCTTAAGTTGATTTAATGAAGTCCTTGGTACAAAAACATAGCATGGAGGAAATCCTAATTAGATCATGATAATGAGATTCCTATCATGTGTAATTATGTTATTATCTAAACTTTCCCTAGTCATAGGACTAATAAGATGGGATATCATTAATCCGGATCGACTAGCACATGTTATACTCCTTGATTAGATTAAGCAGTAGATCTCATAAGCTACAGACATGAGTTGTTTAGAGTTAACATATGGATGCTTACTGAAGGTAGTAAGTGTATTGGATTGACCTGCTATGAGACAATCATATGGATATTCTATTCTAGTGTCAATAATAGTCACATCATAGCAATGGTGCAAATATCATTTGACTTGAGGTACTCAAGGATATCTTAGATATTGATCCTGTGTTCTGACTCCATTCATCGGTGCTTCTTAGGGGTTACTCATAAGGTGGTGATTGGGTACAACTTGAGGTATTCGGAGGTAATTAAGTAGCCAATAAAGGATTCACCACTCCTGATAGAAGGAGATGATACCGATGGTCTCTTATCGGAGTCATTACTCGGGAGTCTCTGGCCAAAGTAGATATGTGTCATGAAGAGAGTCTTCAATGATACATAGAGTAATGAGATCCTTATGACAAGACCTAATATCACTTGGATTAGATGTGACGTAGTCAGTCTAGTTAGAGTTGACACTTTGACCATACTCTGAGCCAAGTGGGGTATAAATGGTGAAAGGTCAAATTGAATCGCAACATTGCATATGGAAGTGTTCGTAGTCAAACCACTTACTTTCTAGTTAATTGGAGGTCATGACGTGTTGTTAGATACCACTTTTAATTTACTTGAATTAAGTGTTAATTTAAGTGGCCAACATAACCGAGAACCTAATTGGTCATACATATAGGAGATCTGAAGGATAAGTAAAATGGTCTTAAATGGTGATTTAAGATATGAGAGAGTGTTTCCAGATTGTATCGCGATGTGATCGTAGTAGAAAGTGTTGCATGGAATGGATTAGAAACAAGTGTTATTGGCTTCCCTTAATGCATGTTGTTCATGGTCATTAACTTCCCTTAACTTCCATTAACGCATGCTATTCATGACCATTAACTTCCCATAACTTTCCATTAGTGATGGGGGTTATGGAAGGCCAAATAGTGTAGAAAATTGAGACAATTTTCATGCATCTTGTGTAAGACAAAAAAATTAAAAAAGATAGGTTCTTTTTCTTACACATACGCTTTTTCTCTCTAACTCTCTCAAGGGTTCTTGTCTTTGTTAGCACAAAGAAAGAATTCTAGTCATCTCCTAGTGAGATTTCATCATTCTATCTTTGTGTCAACTTTCGCTAGAGATGGCCTACGTTGATCGTTGTGGTTTACAACAACCCAACGTGGAGAAGCTTAAAGAACGAAGGAGATCATCAGAAATGTATGTAAACATCTAACATTTTATGTTTTTTCTTTTCTATATCTATATGCATGAGTAGATATGGTTTTTGAGATTTTGTTTTATTTCTACTGTGTATATTTGATATATATTATGTATGAGATGCATGATCGGAACCTAACAGTGGTATTAGAGCCATCTTGTGCCTTGTTAGATGTAGAATACATGACATGTGAAAATTGTTTTTATAGTTGTGACAACTTAGGGTCCTGTAATGTTTTGTTCGAAATTAATTATAGAATAATGGTTTTCTTTCACCAATCTGTTCATAAGATGTATGTAAATGATTCATTGTGATTGAAAATCATTTTAATTTGATTAAAATATTTAATTTTGACTTTGCAAGAACATGCATGAAATCTGTCTTTTTATTGGGCATGTGATGTCTATTGGCTAAACTAATGAGGTTACACATGTATTTAGTGGAATTTGATTCTGGAAAAATTATGTGAATATATTTGGGATGCCTCTGTAATTTTTCTAGAATTATTAAAAATTTTTAATAATTTTATGAAACAATTTTCCAGATCTGGAAAGTTTTCCAGAAATTGTAGGATCTGTTTTGTTTGATATTTTTGTATGTTTATATTTCGGTTCCAGAACTTTAAAAATATTTTTATGTGATAAAAATGTATTAATTTTATTTTTTATGCACACCTAAATGATTTTTCTAGAAATTTCATTTCCAACAAATTTTAGAAGTCATATTTTTTATTTTTGGTGTCTTATCGGTGTTTCGGTGATCATGATAATTATTGGGTGATTCCTAAATTATTTTGATGATCATGAAATGACCTAGAGATGCTTGGAATGATGATTTGATGTTCTGGAAATTTTGGGAAATTCTAGAAATTAATTTTGAATTAATTTTAGTAGAGCAATAGATTTTCTAGTAAGACTAGAAAAATTAGCATGTATAACAAAACTAAAGTTGTTTAATTTTGGACATCAAATAATTATTTTAAGGTAAATTAATTATAAATTAATTTCTGGAA
This sequence comes from Erythroxylum coriaceum, assembly GCA_026874005.2. NCBI lineage: Eukaryota > Viridiplantae > Streptophyta > Magnoliopsida > Malpighiales > Erythroxylaceae > Erythroxylum > Erythroxylum coriaceum. The sequence goes on from JANQAP020000172.1 coordinate 5,389,668, forward strand.
TTAGGAGTTCATGTTAATTAGATTAATATTAATTCCAATCTAATAACATTCATTAGTAATTTAAGCCAAGTTAGTAAAAGGAAGACAGTAAATCTAATTATTGGATTGGGCTTAGATCCAAATATTGGATTGGGTTTCCATGTTAGGATCCATAAGATGTCATAACCAAAATGATGTGCTTACATATATGCATTAGAGAATGCATGGTTAGGAGAATGTGTGGGCTTGTATGATGGATGGTTATGGGCTTAGGCCCAATTTGATTAGGTAGTCTATATCATGCTATGTAGTTATAGTAACTATATGTATGTGTGTGTGTGTATATATGTATATATATATATATATATAGAGAGTTATATGTATAAGACCATCTAAGTTAGATGAGACCTTAGTCAAATCCCTCACTTAGAATATTAAAACTAATGCCTTCCTTTAATGTGGTGAGAACCAGAGTCCTTTTAAAGTTAGGGTTCTTGGGCAAACCCAAGTATGCTCTATGCGGATATGTTTGAACCATGGAAATAGGATTTTCAGATTAATAGGTTATTTTAACTAGAAGCGTTGGTTTGTTGGGCAAACCCAAGATCAACGTAGACAGAGGCAAAGTTGGGTAGTGTACATTAGATGTACACGTGTCAAGAGTTAATAGCCCACCGAATGTGCACATATCAACAGTTGATAGTAATAGATTCAATAGTTGCATTGGAGATGCAATTGTCCAATGCAACTGGTATGATCAATACCAACCGGTTGAACTAAGGTGGCATGTTGGGCAAACCCATGGTCATTCTTAGGGATATTGGATATCGACCTACTAGGAGAATTTCTTTACGAGTTCTCTCAGATTTATATTCAGGGTTATGAATTTATGAAAATAGTAGGAGCCATAATGCGTATTATTTGTAACATTCCATCATCCCGTGAGTAGGGTAGAACCCTATAATACTATATATGAGAGTTTATTAAGAATTTAGAAGTGCATTTCATGCAACATATGGGATACACATATACGTGAATAATGTTGACGCTCATTAAAATAATTGTACATGCATTCCTTGACATTTTTTAGGTATGACTAATTTTAATGTAATTAAAATGTGAATTGTGGATTAGTTGCCTTAAAAATTGAATTGGTGTGTATTAGAATTAATTTCTTATTTTTTTGGAGACATTTCGAATATTTTGGAAATATATAAAAAATTTGGGGTATTTTAAACTAGAAAAAAATATAGAAATAAAAGATAAATAGAAGTGTGACAAATGGACTAGTGAATGTGTGACAATTGGAAAAATTACTATGTGATAAGTGGAGCAATAGCTAAGTGATATTTGGTAGCTTCACATGATGACAAATGCAAGACATGCATTAGAGACATCTAGCAAAGCTAAGTTAAGCCAACTAAGTCATGTTTTTTTGTCAGGCAAGGAAGATTTCTGCAGCTCTCTTATGCTTTATCGAAATTCTCCATCACCAAAACCTCCCTTCTTGCTTATAAATCCTAGCTTGTTCATATGTCTTTGGTGTTTGTTTAATACACCTTGCAAAGTCTTCAACTATTTGGGGTTTTCAATTGTTACTGAATCCTTGTGTTTTTCCATCCACCAAAATCTCTCATTTGCTTTTCCCCCATTTCTGGAATTTTACTAAGGAGAGTGAAGCTTAAGACAAGTAAGTTATGCTTTAAGTTTTATAGTAGTGTAAACAAAATTTTGATGAGATTTTCATGATTGGAAATGGATGCATGTGTGAATGGTGTAGCAAGATGAATGGATGCATACGTGAGTGGTGTAGGAAGAAACAATTTCTGAGATATAAGTAAAGTGATGAAGGAGTTAAATCAGTAGAAAATGTGTAGAAAGTGTATAAAGGATTGTGATAATTGAAGTTAAATAAAGATTAGTGAAGTTCATAAAATGTGATATGTAAAAATATAAATTAGGTTTTGTTTTTTTTTATGTTGTGATTATTCATGAACTTGTAAATTGTGTATAGAGATTATTGAATTGAAAATTGAGGTATAACTAAATTATCAACATGAAAGGATAAAGAAATGATAGAGAAGTAATAGAACATTGACAATGAATTGTGTTGAAGTATGTTATATGTAGTGTTTTACTAAACATACATCTGTATTTTGGCCATAAATTGATCTTTGAATATCCACATTGGATGAATTTTTATCTAGAGCAAACTAGAGACATATGGATACATTTTTCATGAAGGAATCGAATTTGAATTCTGTCATTAAGAGTCTTAAAATTTGGCTTGAAGTTGAGAATTGTGTTCTGTCGAGGTATAAGAATAGTATGAAGTATTTTGATTATAACTTGCACGATACTGAACCAAAATGTATGAATTTGATGTCATTAGAAACGTAAGACATAAAGGAACATTTGATTAGAAGAAAGTGTTGCCTAAAAACTTCTTTTTTTTAGGACAAAAATGGCAAGAAAGAAGGAAGAAAATACTGCAGGTTGGAGGAGAAGCACGATCGTGACTTTCATGACCTGCACGAACGTGACTTGTAAGGCTATATCAAAGGGTGTTTGTTTGGATGTTTTTCAACCTAATTCAAGTAAGGATGTTACCATATGAGGTATGTAGGTTTAAATGAGAACTTAAATGAATGTAGTTGATATTGAATGAGGGGATTAAAGTGAGTAAAGATTATTAGAGATTAAAGAATGTTTGGAAGGTGTTATAATTATGGTTATGAATACCAGTACGTACCGTATCGGACCAAGATCGGTACAAAATAAGGGATTGGTGGTAGTAGGTTTAAATACCAGTTGGTACTGACCTGTTTCGGATGATACCAGCTGGTACCGAAAATTTTAAAAAATAGGGGGACTTTTTTGCAAAATTTTCAAAAAATTTTAAAATATCCCTCCCTCCCTCCTCTCTTTCCCCCCTTTTTTCAAAGTTTTTTTAATTAGTTATTTTATTTATTGGGACTTTTTTGCAAAATTTTCAAAAATTTTTAAAATCTCTCTCCCTCCCTCCTACCTCTCTTTCCCCCCTTTTTTCAAAGTTTTTTTAATTAGTTATTTTATTTATTTCAACTTATTATTAAATCAAAATTTATTTGAAATTTATATATTTTAAAAATATATTTACATTTATTTATATTTATTAATAATTATTAAATTAATTTTATAAATTAAATTAAAATTGTGATCATTATTTATCATCATGATTTTTGGAGACAGAGTACATTTGTATAATATGATAATGGACTATTTTGTAATTTTTAAAAAAATTTAGGGACTTTCATAAATTTAAAAAATTACCCGAAACAGTACCCGATATTAACCGGTATCGGTACAGTACTGTACCAGAACCCAATCCGGTACCAAGTCTGGTATGGTGTTCGTAACATTGGTTGTAATTGCTCATAAAGTGTATTAAGGAAATATACCCGAAAAGTTGTCATTGAACATGCATAATACATGATACATTCATAAATGTACTTATGATTGACTATTTATCTGAATGTGAAAAATTTGTATATGATTGCATTTTATAGAAGAATACATTAAGCAACCGCTTCCAGACATTGCTGGGACTTCAAGGCAATAAGCTGAAAGGCACAATAGTGAGTAACCTAAGATGGTCTCACCTTAATTGTTTGTTAAATTGTGTACTAAATTATTTTGATGTGTTTGTACTGAATCCCGGACATTCAATGTCCAAGGCATTTTGATGCATGAATAGAACATTGGAAGTGCTACTCGTATGTGAATGTGATTGACTAAATGATTCTCAACTATTATGTTGAATGTTAGACTAAAAGTTTGATGACAAATGTGAATGAGAAAGAATGAGAATGTGACAAAATGAATACGCATGGTGCATTTCATTACATGAATGCATGAAATATAAAGGCAGTTGTGACTGGAGTCGCTAGTGAAAAAAAGCTTAAAGCTCAGATATTTGTGGTGAGAGCCTTGGCTTAATGTGTATAAAGAGCCCTATATCCCTAATGGATAAGGGACAGTATGATGGAGCCTAGTATCCACAACGGATATGGGACAGTGAAAAAGGTATTCGGTTACAATAACGTAATTAAATCAAGTTGAGTCTCGTAAGCATTGCATATATATATGATGTGAATAAATAGAATGATTGCAATGTTTTGAGGAATTTTATTGTATGATATGTGTGATTGATTATCGATGATTATAATCTGCATAATTGCAATGGAATGATGAATGGTATGGATTCTGAAATGTGCTCTAGGTGAACAAAGAGTTTCTTGATATTACATAATGAAATTTGAGTTGATGTGAATTATGTGATGACATAAATTGTGTCTTGCATGACAAGAGTGAACCATAAAGGATGGTTACTCAACTGAGTTCACAAAACTCAACCAAATTGTAACGTTGATATTTTTAGGTTCGAAAGAGCGACGGTCTAGCTTCTAAGACTACTTAGAAGAGATTTTGTGCAGCTGTTGGATAGAGGACATGGCTCAAAAGTCTGTAAGTTGGGACTGAAGCATTAGTTTAATTTTTTTTAATTCCTCATGCATGTAGCATACTTTGTAGACAAAGATGTGACTCTGATAGGCTGATATTGTACAAGCAGGGATGATGTTAGTAATGCTACATTGTAAACATGGTTTATGAAATGATATGAGGAATTTTTTGGGCTTTAAACATTGTGTTAATTATGAAGAAGTTATGATGCCATGCTAGTGAAAGTGTAATAGTTAGCAGGCCATTTCTATCGGGCATGTCTGCTGCGTCCGAAGGGTGTACGTGTTCGTGTCAGATGAGGGTGGGGTGTTACATTATTAAAGTCCTTATAGACATGCATTTAAGTACATTGTAATTTTTCTCTATTTGACGATAGGTTGTTATTGCTCGAGTCAATACCATGAGTACTAGTGTCAATCTAAGATCATTGATGGAAGCTAACAAGTTGACTGGACCAAACTTCCTTGACTGACTCAGGAACTTGAGAATAGTTCTTAAGTCCAAGAAACTTGGTTATGCCTTGGAAGAACCACTTCTCGATCCCCCTGCTATTAATGCTTCTAATAATGATCAGAGGGCATATAGGAAGCGTCTCAATGATAGCGAGATGGCTACTTGTATTATGCTAGCCATTATGTCACCGGAGCTGCAAAAGCATCCTTATGGATGCTCATACCATAGTCTATCATCTTAGGGAGCTCTTTGATGAGCAAGCAAAGTCCGAAAGGTTTGAGACTTTGCGATTGTTCTTCTGCTCCAAGATAGTTGAGGGGACATCTCCAGTGCAGTACGCACTAAAAATGAATGGCTACATCGAGCAGTTGGCCTCCTTGGGTTTTCTTTTGGATCATGAATTAAGTATTGACTTAATTTTGATAGGTTTAACCAATAGTTACTCATAATTTATGCTTAATTATTGGATGAACAATATATCCAACACAATTTTTGAGCTGGACAACAAGCTTAAGGTAGTTGAGCCATCTGTCCATAAGGACAAGGTTGTGATGCTAGGGAACTCTTCTGGTTCGAAGAAAAAGAGCCAAAAGTAGAAGAAGTCCACAGGGCCTAAGGGAGGTGTCAAGAAAGAAAGAAGATTACCTCGAAAGGAACTTGCTTCCACTGTGGCAAAGATGGCCATTAGAAGAGAAACTGCAAGGCCTATTTGGAGTCCTTGAAGTAGAAGAAGGCATTTGATGCCCCATCTACTTTAGGTATTTATATTATTGACATTTATACTATTTCTGATAACAACATATGGGCATTAGATATCAATTGTGGCTTACACATTTATACTGACATGAAGGGCCTCAAGAATAGTAGATAACTCAACAAGGGATAGTCAGACCTGCGAGTGGGCAATAAAGCAAGAGTTGCTGCATTAGCTATAGGCATTTATATATTGACGGTCCCTAGTGGGCTTATAATAGAATTGGACAATTGTTTTTATATACTTGCTTTGACTAAAATTGTAATGTCTGTTTCTAGTCTTAATAAAGCTGGATTCCATTTAAATTTCAATAGTAATGGTTGTTCAATTTATTTGAATGGAATGTTATATGCTTTAGGTACATTGTGCAATGGTACATACATATTAGATATGTCTAATTCGGTTCTAAATATCAATAATAACAAAAGAATAAAACAAGATAATGTGAAATAATCTTACTTATGGCATTATGACAAGTTTAAACTACACAAGTGTGGTAGTTTAGGGTCATTTGATTATGAATCATATGACATATGCGAATCTTGCTTATTAGGCAAGATGACTAAGTTATCCTTTAAGGAAAAAGGTGAACGAACTAGTGGACTTTTAGACCTAATACATACTGATGTACATGGTCCGATGTCCATACATGCCAAAGGTGGTTTTGTATACCTTATTACCTTTACCGATGATCATTCTCGATATGGGTATGTGTATCTTATGAGATACAAGTATGAAGCCTTTGAAAGGTTCAAAGAATTCAAAAATGAAGTTGATAAACAGCTTGGGAGAAGTATTAAATCACTTCGATCGGATCAAGGTGGTGAATACTTAACCCAAGAGTTTTTGGATTATCTTAGGGATAATGGAATGTTGTCCTATTGGACTCCCCTTACAAACCACAACACAATGGTGTGGCTGAGAGAGGAAACCAAACCTTGTTAGACATGGTGAGGTATTTGATGGGTTTAGCGAATTTACCAAAATCCTTTTGGGGTACGCACTTGAAACTTCTGTTTATGTATTAAATAGTCCCATCAAAGTCAATTAATGTTACTCCATATGAGATATGGACTAACAATAAACCCTATCTTTCTCATATGAAAGTTTGGGGTTGTCCTACTATATGAATTGAATTCAGTCAGATAAGCTTGAAGCTAAATCTGACAAGTGTCTATTTATAGGATATCCTAAGGAAAATATAGGATATTAGTTCTACCATATTTCAAAACAAAAGGTGTTTGTTTCAAAACATGTTGTCTTTTTAGAGAAAGAGTTTCTTCTAAGAGAAGACAGTGAGAGCAAAATTTAACTTGTGGAAGTTCAAGATGCTCAAACAGATGCAAACCAACTGCTTGGACCTGAGACTATTGTTTATGAAGATGAAACAATAGTTCAACCTTCTGACACACAAGAAGTTTGTAGGTCAGGTGGGATAGGTCATGTTTCCGAGAGATACAAATTTTTCATAAGTGAACTTGACGACGTATTGCTTATAGAAGATGATGAGCCTACTACCTATGAAGAGGTTCTAAAGGGTTCAGAATCTAACAAATGTCTTCAAGCTATGAAATTCGAAATGGATTCCATGTATGAAAACCAAGTATAGAATTTGTTTAACCCCCTTGATGGGATAAAACCCATAGGGTGCAAATAGGATTTCAAGAAGAAAACTGACATAGAGGGTAATATAGTTACCCATAAAGCTAGGCTTATAGCTAAAGGTTATTGGTCTTTTTCAATCTACATACATAGACAAGATGCTAAAGAGGTTTAGCATGGAGCAGTCCAAGAGAGTTTATCTTCCCATGGTACATAGGATTACATTCTTTAAATCTACTTATCCAAAGACACAAGATGAGAGGACTTGCATGAGTTTGATTCCTTATACTTCAGCTATGGGATCAATCATGTATGCTATGTTATGTACTAGACTTGATGTATCGTATGCTCTAAATGTTACCAGAAGATATCAGTTAGACCCTGGTAAGGGTCATTGGGTGGCTATCAAGAATATCCTTAAGTACTTGAGAAGAACTAAAGATTTATTCTTAGTATATGGAGAAGGTGATCTTGTGGCAAGCGAGTATACTGATGCTAGTTTCCAATCCAATAGGAATAACTCCAAATCTGTATCTAGATATGTATTCACACTGAATGGTGGTGCAGTTAGTTGGAAAAACTCTAAACAAGAGATGACTGCTGATTTGACGATAGCGGTGGAGTACATTTTAGCTTCAAAAATGGCAAAGGAAGCGATTTGGTTCAAAAAGTTCATCATGGAACTTGGTATGGTTCTGAGCATTGTTGACCTAGTGCAGTTGTATTGTGACAACAATGCGCTATAGTGCAAATTAAAGAACCGAGATCTCATCAGAAGTCTAAACATGTACTCAGGCACTACCATTTGATTAGAGAGATCATTGGTAGAAATGATGTCAAGATAGATAGAGTTCCTACTGATCATAATATATCTAATCCATTGACTAAGCCTATTTCCCAAAAGAGTTTTATGTCACATATACCTGCCTATGGTATTAGATATCAAGGAGATTGGCTTTAGTGCAAGTGGAAGTTTGTTAGAGAAGTGCTCTAAAGGTAATCACCTTTAGCATTTATTGTACAAATCATTTTATGATTAATAAAGGCATTTTTCATTATTTTGATGTTTATACGTTTATGGATTTCATGTTGATCTTAAGTTGAATTAATGAAGTCCTTGATACAAAACATAGTATGGAGTAAATCATGATGAGATCATGATAATAAGATTCTTATCATGTGTAATTATGTTAGTATCTAAACTTTCCCTAGTCATAGGATTAATGAGATGGGATATCATTCATCCAGATAAACTAGCACATGTCATACTTCTTGATTAGATCAAGCAGTAGATCATATAAGCTATAGACATGAGTTGTTTATAGTTAACATGTGGATGCTTACTATTGTAACATCCCATTACCCATGTTGAGGCTAGAATAGTAAATATGAGAAATTACTAAGAAATTAGAAAATGCATTTCATGCTCATGCATTATATGATATGCCCATACTCTTGACTATTGAATTTTTGCACATGAAAATAATTGTCCATGCATTCATAGACATTTCGGGTATAATTGATTTATAATTGAATTGTGAATGTGATTTTGTTAAAAATTGATTTGGAGGGTGTATTTATTAATTTATAATTTTTGGAGAATTTTAGAAAATTTTCTAAAAATTTGGGTAATTTTGGACTAGGAAAAATACCAAGTGGCAAGACAATTGATAAATAGTAGTAGAATTAAGTGTCAAATGGCAGTGAAAATTTTTTATTAATGACTTTGGGATTTAATGGCATATGTCATTGAAATGTGGAGACAATTGGAGTAGAAATTGGAGTTAAATAGACTAGTTATTAAAAAGGGGCCAAATGGGACCATAGGAGAGTGACAAGTGGCAGTGACATGTGTCACTACTACTCCCCTCTTGACTTACACGAAAATTAAGAAATGAAAAACCAATTAACTCTGTCTTTCACTTGTTTTCTCTTCTTCTCTTCGTAACTTCCTTCTTCACTCTCACCTTTCACGATTTTGAATCTCTAAGCCTTCATTAACACTAAAGCTTGCTTTCATCCTTCACTTATCACTCCCATCTTATTCTCTTCTTCGTTTGTCACTAAAGAACCTAACCCTACCACCTTTAGAAGATGAAGATCGTATGATGCTTGGGAAGTTAGGGTTTCTTG
>JANQAP020000172.1:5426626-5445807 GCA_026874005.2 Erythroxylum coriaceum
TCCAATAGAAGAATATAATTGATCTAACAAAATCACCCAAAATCATTCAATTCATGCTTACTAACAGATTCGGGGTCTAACAAATGAGATTCTAGGGATTTCAATTAGAAAGAGATTTCAATTAATTAAGCTAAGATTAAATATTAATTAATGGAATCGTGACTGTATGAGAAGTCCTAAGGAGATTCGAATTTCAGATACTGTTTGTTTTATTAGTTGATTTTTCACTCTTTTTCTATTCCAGCTTCTTGATTGTATTGTTCTACTCTTAATTTATTTTCTTTTATTTTAAATTTGAATTATCACCATGACCTTAATTATAAGTTACATAATAGGAAATTTCTTTTACTTTAAATTTGAATTATCACCGTACGTAATAGGAAAAGAGTTGTTACTAGCACTTATAACCTTTATAGGATCAACATTTAATACTATCAGCCAAATGATGGATGTATTTGTCTTAGACAATCTATAGATTAAAAGAATTGAGGTAGATACATTGCATATGAGAGTACACCAAAAATCTTATCTCACCATTCCAATTAAGCCTTATATTTTTATATTTACGCCGGATCTTATTCATTTAGGATTTTGAGTATTTCCGTAGACTTAAAACAACATAATTAAAAAGTCACAAATCCGTTAGTGCTAACCTTTCAAATAGGCCAGGGGCCCTCAGGTTGGACAAAACGAACACAACTCTCCCCTGAATTATAATATGAGGCTGCATGGGCTATCTTGCAAGTCGGCCCTCCAATATGTGTTTTATCGAGTGTATACCATGTACATCTTCCCACGGGAAATAAATTGTATCTAGGATTATAAAAGTTCTATTAAGGTAACTGAGATTATGAGCATATCCATTATTTTTAAGGTATAACGGGAGAATGTTGAATAAGAGAAAAATTCAACCTATTGGTGGGGCTTTGTTCATATACGAAGTTTGGGACTTGGGTTTTACTGGATGAACCATGCCCACGTTGCTCTGGGATGAATAACATTCTAAAATTCATGCTTCTGCTTGTTCTGATGGCTCATCTTCGGATCAAGCTAAGTTAAGAGATAAGTCTCTGTTTGTTCGACACTTCTAAGCTGGACTGATTGCAAACTTTCCTTATGGTTGGCAATGATATACTGCATTTAATGGTGGAAAGAACAACTGATTGTCGCCCTCTAACTGGCTTCATTGGTTACTCCGTGTGAGATAGCTTCACTGTTCACTCGGAAAGAGAAAAATAGCTTTAAACTCGTGGTTTTGCAGAACAATTTCTAACTTTCTATATAATTTCATAATATGGTTGTTTTAAAGGGCGTGGTGAGAGGTCAACACACTAGAAGCATCGTATGCGTCATTCCCACACACCTTGGTAAGTACCGAGTACTGGCAATAACTTGACCACTTTTGTTTGGTAAAGGACATGATGAAGTCAAGACCTTGTCAAAAGCTAGCGACCCGAAAACAGAGCAATGGCTTTTTAAGCAATGAAATGGAGAAAGTACATTTGAACTGGACAGTAAAAAAATTTCTCAAAAAGATTGCCAGCATCAAAAGTTAGATACAAAATCAAAATCAACCACGCATGCGCGTCTATTCTCACACCACTTTAGACGGGTGCTCTAATTTGCAGCAGTATATATATAGATATATATGCAATACGCATGTCAAAGATAGCAACTTCGACAACCAAAGATAGTGTATCGTCCAAATTGCCTTTTGCCAGTGATTTGCTTTTCAACATTCCTAGTTACAGCACAAACTCCAATCTTTTCTTAGCCACGTATGATTTTCACCAGTTCATTCGTCTCTTGAGTTCATCAACAAGTGTATTTCTGGGAACCTCCTCTTCAACTGTGGTTTCTAGATTTTTTAGTCTGACAATCCCCTTCTCCAGCTCCTTGTCACCAACAAGTACCATCCACGGGATTTTTGAATCTTTGGCGCGCTCAATATGCTTGCTAAATCTTGTACTGACAAGATATTCTGCTTTAAGTTTTCCACTCCACAGCTCACTTACAAGTTCAGCAGCTAGCGATAGCTTACTTTTATCTCCCAAAATGCTCAATAAAACCTGGGTTTCAGTAGGTCGGGCTACTTGGTTCCGGTCCTTCTGAATTTGCTCCATGATGGTAAAAACTCTCTCAATGCCAAGACTAACTCCAACAGCTGGAACCTGCTTGGTGCCGAACATTCCTATAAGGTTGTCATAACGTCCACCAGCAGCAATTGAACCAACCTATTAACATCAATAAGTTATTGATGCAAATTGACAGCATTTTCAAATTCATGATACCCAAAACAAATTATCATCAACCAGAGCAAAATGACCAAGACAGAATCATAGAAAAGAAAATAGAGGATATAGTAAAACATCATATTTTAGTGCTCGTATTTCAGTTCTTGAGTTACTAAGAATATAAGCCAAACAAGAATCCTTAAATGTATATATAGGACTTCATATCATCTCATAGGCTAAGAAAGGAAAAGATGGAATAAGACTTATTATTACCACTTCAAGATCCTTGCTTTCTCACAGAATATCCCAACATTTGCACCTATAACATCCATTCTCAAAACTTGCCAAGTTCAAGTTCAATAACTCTAGAATCTAAATATTCAGATCCAGCATCAGAACAGTTCAATATTTAACTAATGGCTTTTATCCAAGGGCACTCTTCACAGTTGTTTACTCTACTACAGAAAACCCAACTTTTACAAAATTATTTGAATAGCTCTCATTTTGAGATGACATGATTTCATAGTTTCAATTAATTTCACTAAATTAACCATTATAATCTAGGTCATTCACATCTGCATGCAACATCCATAACTCAGACAAAGCCTGTACTCCATACACAAGTGACATCCGAGGTCTAAAAAATTTGCCTTTTCCATGTTTTCTTGAAGCTTTCATTTCTTTTTAACCCTGACTGTCATTCACCATTCACATTTTCACCCAAATTGATTTTACATCTTCGACATGAACGTGCAAATTAACCAGATTAAGTCCTGCAAGGGAGAATTAACAAAAAATGCGAGCAAATAGTTTTCCTTAATGTTATGAGACGCCCTTGGACTTTGATCTAATAATTTATTATAGCTTCACAATACAATATTTTATTCAAAAGATAACAAAAATATATTTTTGAAATATTATTATTAATTTCTTATCTTAGTTGTAAGGATGAGTCAAAAACCACAATTTTGACATTGTTGGAAACTTTGTGCTCACAAAAACCTTCCCTCTTCCAAGATAAAGAGAAGTTGTCATATTAAATAGAACTTGGAATGGTCAATTAGCTTTATAAAGGCAAGTTTAAAAAAAAAACTAGTAAATAAATAACAAAAGATGAATCCAGATCAAATGGTTGGTTTAATGCTCACAGGATATCACTCCATGCATTATCCATTGAAAAATGATCTTTATCAGGCGAACTAGTGGCATCCAACCTAGAGAAGATACCTCTAACCATCATATTGCATTCAAATTTTGATGATAAAGCAACCAAGAAATTAAAAGATATACATGCAAACAAACTAGATATTTTAAGAGAACTGTTGACCCATAACAATTGATTAACTCTGCACAAAATTCTCAGTGTGGCTCGTTGGTCTGAGCCAAGCTCTAAATCTATTAACGAAAACTACCCCCTATAATCAAATTCTAGTTATTGCTACTAGCAAAATTTGAATAACTCAAAAATGGACCATTTCTTTTTTCAAATTGATAAATGGTACCACTGACATTCTATCATCACTAGCAACTAAATCTTTTCTTTTACAGTGCTGTTGAGATCATAATACCAGGTTATTGACTTTTAAATCAAAATTCAACACTTTAGTGGCTTGACCAAAAAGATGATGAAATTTATAGCAAAAAGAAAGTACTTGAAATGCTTGTGGTATTCAATTATATACCCAACATATAGAAAAATGGGGCAAAGAAGAAGGATATTGAGGAGCCTCACATCAACAAAGCCATCATAATATACAGCTCTTGGAAGGATTTCAACATAAATCGCTCAAGAGGTCATTAAATCACAAGAAATGGCAATACTCCCAGTTAAAGTTCCACAAGGAAGCACCTTTGACATCTCCATAACAGATTGTTCGAAAATGACTTCCATTAAAGAATAATGTCAAGAAAGCAATTTTTAAAACCACTTTGTACCTTGAAGAGCGTGGAACCATATCACCATACAGCATTCTCATATGTTGTACATAATACACATCCTCCCCTTTACTCTGTGCAGTAATATTAACCTATATGACAAACTATATCTGTATTGCCTTCAACAGCATGCATAAGATGCACAAATTTCTGACCACTAAACACTACAAAATTGACATTCAAGTTGCAAATGATTCAAATATAGCTACTCTATCCAAAAGAAGTCCATATGGCAGAATCAGTGAATTTGTACCTGTGTAGTCCCTTTGAAGACAGCTTCAAATATCACTCCAGTGTAGTAATCAAGCCCTCTCGCCAGACTAAGATCAAAAACAACTTTATCAATGCATTTTGACATCTCTAGAGCATCAAACAAAATCTCTAAATCGTCCAAGGCACGCTTTGAAGAAGCATTTTCAAAAAACTTGCTGCCCTCCTGTTTCAGCTTACATAACAATTCCTTTGGTGATCCCCTTTCTTTGACAAAGCTACCAATTTGTTTAGCCGTCTCTTCATTTAATCCCTTCTCCTCCACCTAAACCACATCCAAAGAAAAGCCGCATTACCAAACAAAGAGAGATGCAGTACAGTGAACAGTTAGAAAAAGGAGCAGTAGAGGAGAAAGAAATGAGTACTTAAAGTGACAACAGAAAGGACAGAAACTAGGATTTGAAAAAAAAACCAGGGAAGTAAAGGACTTAATCATCAAATTCAATAGGACAAAACTCAAAACTAAACATAAGAATAGCTGAATAAGCACTATAACAAAAACCTTACAAAACTTGTGGCTGACTTTCTTTACCAACAATAATTTACTAAAGAGTAAGTCTAATGATTAACAAATGGAGAATCGGTACTCAAGTACTATAAGAAAAGAGTTGGATGACACTTAGTTAAACAAACACGAGTCCTCAAGTGACAGTAAAGAAATTAAAAAGAAAGCCAAATTAGACAGAAATACAAAAGATGCTTGACATCATCACCACCATCATCATCATAACAAGAACGATAATGATCATCATGGTGACTACCAGTAAGAAAGATACTGACAATGATAATAGAGATGGTAATGAGTTTTCATTGCCAACATTCACCAATGTGGTGGCACATTGAACCATAATTTATAGCATTATTTACTCATACCACTTGTAGCAATTCACACAAGCACATCAGCTATAGATATGCCGCGATAAAACCATTTGTCAAGATGCAAGGGAAATTGCTTTGGTAAACAAATACAATCAACATATTTACAAAAGGAAAGTAACACTTGAATTAGAGTGTGAACATGAAAAAATCTCACTAACACGCCCTGGAACTGGAATGATTCAAAACAGCTTAAAGTTTATAAACATAACAAAAAAGTGCAGGTCACTGAACCACAAGCTTTAATTTGGTGGAATGACGAGTGGGACTTGTTGCAAGACAGTTCACTTGTCACATTAGTGTTCACATGAAAGAGGCAGCAAGAGTAAAATTAACAGGGACAGCTATATTGTCCTAGTTTGTTTAAGACTCAAGCTTACTTAAGCATAAAGAATCTTAATAGAGTAGGATTCAGTTCTATTTAAAAATCTTAGTTGGGAACCTCTTACTACAAAGGACTAGGTTTTAAAGAATTTTACAAGTATGTATGTAAGTATTTAACTTTTTTTCGTTTAAGAAATGAAATAGATTGATGAATAGGGCAGTATAGCTACTTAGAAAGGATCTAAGTTAGCAAGCATTGCTCAAGTGTTTAGGGAACATAATACATTGAAGACAATAAGTCACCTAGACACTAGACTATGAAGATTCAGCTCATTGGTGTTAAAGGAGGGCAGTGAAGCTCATATAATTCGAATTAGGCAAGCCCCTGAACCATAAAGATTATGAGGTACTACAGCTGAGCGCATGCATTCGGAATGTGCCATTCCTCTTCCTTCCTCAAATGAATGGCTTGGAGTTACCTTAATGAGTGCAACAGTAGCTATGCTCAAGATTTCAAAACACAGCAGGTCTCTAGAGTACATTTGAAGAAGGACACCTCATTGAAGAGCTATATGTTCCAGCTTTCTGCCAAGTCAGCCCTGCATTTGGAGGTGTTGATACTAGTCACAAGAGACTCTTATCCAAGCCAAGGCCCCCTTGCAAAAGGAGCAAGAATCCTGTCAGAAATTAAGCAGAAAGTGTATTTCCTCTTGTGTGTTTGTTACAGCACTACTAGCTATATATATACAAAAACCTAGTATCCAAATCTGGTAGATACCCATAAATCAAGGAGTATCTTATCAGAATCTTGGCCAATCCTATCAAAATCTTGACCAATAATATCCTAACTTAAGGATACAATCTGTTACAATATATTTTCCTAAAATAGTCTCCTAACCATACAGTTTTTCCACAATAAATCATGGTTTTTACTTCTCCATGTCACAAGGTTTCCACCAAGGAAGGTGCAATATCCTGAAGTCGATCTTCTATCGCAATTGAACCAGCATAATCAACATCAGTGTATGCTTCAAGTACCAAGTCCCCATTCCTCTTAAACAAAATACCTCTCCTCGGTATTCCTTTGAGATAATGTAATACTCCATGAGCTGCTTGCAGATGAACTTTCTTTGGGTTATGCATGAACTGACTAATCACACTTACAACATATGTTCTATCTGGTCGTGTGTGCGATAAGTAAATGAGTTTCCTTACCAGGCGTTGATACATTTCTCTGTCTACTAACTACTGCATCCTCCTCTGCCTTTCCAAGCTTAAGATTTGGATCCATGGGAGTGCTTGCTAGTTTGCATGTTGTATTGCCTATTTCTTTGAGAAGATCTATAACATACTTTTGTTGAGAGATAAAAATTCCCATCCTAGAGTGAGCAACTTCAATCTCGAGAAAATACTTCAACCTTCCCAATGCCTTGATCTCAAATTCCCTAGCCAAACATTGACCCAAAACCTATTTTTCCTTAACATCATCTCCTGTTACTATTATGTCATCAACATACACCAAAAGAACTGTAACTCCCTTTGAGGGAGAGTGTTTAATGAATAGTGTGTGGTCTCCTTGGCTTTCTTTGTATCCCATAGCCAACATAACTCTTGCAAATCTACCAGACCATGCCCATGGTGATTGCTTGAGGCCATACAATGCCTTTTTCAATTTACACACAATATGAGTAGCAAAGTTATTCGTATAACCAGGCAGAAGCTCTATATACATCTCCTCCTCTATATCTCCATGTAAAAAACGCATTCTTGACATCGAACTTTTGCAAATTCCAACCAAAATTAGCTGCAAGTGACAACAACACTCTAACGGTGTTCATCTTCGCAACAGGAGCAAAGGTCTCTAGATAATCAATTCCATAAGTTTGTGTATACCCCTTGGCCACTAACCGTGCCTGGTATCTCTCAATCGACCCATATGCTCCATACTTTACCATATACACCACTTACAACCCACTGGTTTCTTTCTTTTCGGTAACTTAACCAACTCCCAAGTTTTGTTCTTCTCTAATGCCTCCATCTCTACATTCATAGCTTGTTTTTATTTTCCATTAGACAAAGCCTCGGATAGGGTGGTAGGAATGGTGATGGCATTTAGGCTTAAAAGGAAAGCTCTATGAGATGAAAAATTCTTCAACGATAGAAAATGTGCAAGAGGATACAATGGTCGTTTTGTACACTCTAGTTCCTTTCCTGATGGCAATTGAAAGGTCCTGGTCATTGTTATTCTCATGAAATTCATCTTGTAATGAACAGTTAGAAATCGTTACCTCATTCAAAGGATCGGAGATGGAGTTCTGTTCCGAGATAGCCGTATTCCTTCTTGTATATACTTTGCCTTTGCCAAATCTTACATCAAGTTTTTCTTGTGGTTCATCGAATGTTTTGGATGAACAAAGAGGTGCAAAAGAATCAGATGAACAAGGAGGTGCGGAAGCAAATGTAGGAGAATCATATGGAGTTTTGGACAAATGACAGATCAAGCAAAAAATCTTCCTTGTCTTCTCTAGTTAAATCCTCCCCTTGAAGATAAGGATTGGTGAAATAAGGTTGTTGTTCATTGAATGTGACATCTACCGAGACATAGAATTTCTTCGGAAGATGGTAACATTTGGACCCTTTCTGAGTTGACGAATAACCCACAAAGACACACTTTAGAGTCCTTAGGTCTAATTTCCCCCTGTTTTGACTGTGGACACAGACAAAGGATTTGCACCCAAAGACTTTAGGGATAAGGTTATTTGTAGTGTTTAGGTTTGGGTAAAAAGTTGAAAGAATGTCCATATGACTATTAAAACCTAAGGTTCCAGAGGGCAAACGATTTATGAGATGAGTGGCAGTAAGAATTGCTTCTCCCCAAAAAACTTTAGACACATGGTTTTGAAATAACAAGGCTCAGGTTTTCTCAAGGAGGTGCCCATTTTTCAGTTCTGCTACCCCATTTTGTTGTGGAGATCTTACATAAGAAGACTCATGGATTATTCCCTCTTTTTGGAAGAATAGGTTAACAGTTTGATTGACGTAGTCCCTGGCATTATCGAACCTAAATCTTTTGATATTGACCCCAAATTGATTCTTGATCATGGAACTAAATTTTGGGAGTACGATACTAACATCAAACTTATGTTTGAGCAAAAAATCCATGTAACACATGTACAATCATCAATGAAAGAAACAAACGATTTTGCCCCAGAAACATTAGAGACATTAGATGGACCCCAAATATCATTGTGAATGAGATAGAAAGGAGTAGAACTTCTTTAGTACTACTTGGAAAAGGTACACGTTTGTGTTTAGCAAGTTCGCACACCTCACAATGAAAGTTTTCAACATCTAAACCTTTAAACAAAGAGGGAAACATAATTTGAACAATCCTAACTGATGGATACCCAAGTCGACAATGATGAAGCAAAATTTTCTCTTTATTGAAAGAAACAAGTTTTGAAATGAAGGAATGTGGTAACCTACTCTTGGTCATGTTAGTTGGCTTGGTGCTTCTAGATAGTAAAGGCCATCCCGTTCCCTAGAACGTCCAATCATCCTCCTCAAAACCTTGTCATGAAATACACAATAGTTACTGTAAAAAATTACATTACAAGATAAATCTTGGGTGAGTTTCTGTATGGAAACAAGGTTTGTGGACAATTTAGGAACATGAAGGACATTTCGTAAAATTACTGATGGACTTATTTTGACATCACCTATACTAGCTACAGTGGTTAAGGATCCATCAGCTACATGAGTTAGTGACAAATTCAGGACCGACAGATTTAAAGTGGTATGGGAATGCCTTCACCTAGTACAACAAACAAGCTGGGGATTGGTTCTCAATGCGAAAGCTAGACAGATGCATGGTGAATGGTAAGTGGATAAAGCAATATCCACTAAGTAATGCTACATTTGAAGAACCTAATGTTTCAGACCATAACCCTATAGTAGGGGAGTTAGCAACAAGTGAGTGGAAGAGGAATGCTCCATTTAGAATCTACAATCATCAAGGATATACTCAGTGAGGGTTGAAGCTGGGAGTCGCTGGATCCAAGGGTTATATACTGAGCCTTAAGTTGAAGAAGTTAAGAGAAGGGCTAAAAACGCTAAGCAGGGACTCAATTATACTAGAACAAAAGGAGAAAGCTAAGGCTATGGATGAGTTAAAGGAGAGCTAGAAGAGACTAATTGCAAGTCCTGAAGATGTGCAACTAAGGAAGAAGTTGAGCTAGTTTTAAATACAACCAAATCTTGATGAATATTAATACACAACTAAGATAGAAATCTAGAATGACCTGGTTGAAGAGCGGTGAGAGATGTACAAAGTATTATATGGGCTTTGTTTTTGCAAGGAGGAATAAGAACACCATTAAGGTGCTAGTAAATGAGGCAGGCTGGAAACACGACGACCTACTACTTTTACAAGCAATATGGAGATGAAACTCGAGTTAGGTAAATTCCAGATGAGGTGATCAAAAGAATCAAGAAGGTTGATGAAGACAACAAGAGACAATTGACCAAGGAAGTTACAAGGGAAGAGATAAAGGATGATGTTTTTTCCATGAACCTAATTCCCCATGGCCTAATGGATATAATGGAAGATTTTTTCAGAAAAAATTGGGACATATTGGGAGAAGAGATTGTACGAGTAGTTCAAGAGTTCTTCCAAAAAAAAGCTATCCTCAAGGAGTGGAACAAGACATATATGTCTTATAACTAAACAAAGTAATGCAGAAAGACTTCAGCAATTCAGACCCATCGCTTGCTACTACTTCCTATTCAAGATAATCACAAAGATTTTGACTAACAAGTTGAGATCAAACTTGGACAAAATAGTCAACCCTAAGCAAAATGCATTCATAAAAGAGAGGTCAGTAAGCACCAACATTCCCCTATGCCAGGAGTTACTGGAAGGGTACAATTCAAAGAGGAAAATGAAAAATTGCACAGTCAAAGTGGATTTAGCCAAGGCATATGACTCAATTAACTGGAACTTCCTCTCTAATATCATGAAAGCTGCAGATTTTCCAGATTTGTTCAAGGATTGGGTAGAGGAGTGTTACCACCGCTTTAATGACTATTTTGGTGAAAGGTGAACCTATCAAACTGATAAAAGCAAGGAGGGGTCTCAGGCAAAGACACCCCCTATCCCCTTACCTATTTGTTCTCTACATGGAGGCCATGGTTACACTCCTAGCAAGGAAGACAAGAACACATCCTAAATTCCAATTCCGTCAAAGATGTAAAGGCACAAAGCTGACCCATCTAGCTTTTGCAGACGACTTGCTATTGTTTTGCAGGGCAGAGAGAAACTCCATTAATATACTCATGCATTCCTTTGAGGAATTCCAAAAGATGTCAGGGTTGATGTACAGTCCTAAGAAGAGTTGCTATTACCTTTCAAGCAATTCCAAAAGTGAAGCAGCCTATAAAGTAGGAGAAATGGGAATGAAACAAGGAAGTTTACCATTTAAATACTTAGGAGTACTAATCTCACAAAGAAGAGTTAGTGGAGCTGACTGTAAACCAATGCTATACTCCATTTATGGAAGGATAAACCAATGGAGAAATAGGTTCCTAAGCTATGGAGGTAGGCTTCTACTAATACAATCAATTCTGATGAATGTCACAAACTACTGGCTCAATCATCTACCCATAACCAAAAGTATACTCAAGGAAGTAGATAGGAGACTACAGGAGTTTCTATGGAATGGACCAGAACAAGGTAGATGCAAAGCAAAGATTAGTTGGAGAAAGATATGCAAATCAAAGGAGCAGGGGGGATTGGGTTTACAGTATTCAAGGGAGCTTAATAAAGCCTGCCTAGCTAACAATCTCTGGTGGTGGTGCAGCAAAAAGGACTTATGGGTGAAATGGATACATAATGTGTTCATTAAAAATAAAAGCATTTGGACATTCAAGCAAAAGCAAGACATGTCAGGGATACTCAAGGAAATCCTAAGCACAAGACAATAGATGCAAAGCCCAGTGTTCCATAAAATTGGGGATGGTGACAAAACATATTTCTAGTATGACTATTGGCATTGCAGGGGACCCCTATACAAAGTGGAAGGGCTACAACATCTGAGACTGGTGGTGAACCCTAAAACAAAAGTGAGCAGCTCAATAAGAAATAATCAGTGGACTTGGCCATAACACGACAACAGGGGTGCAGAAATCATATTGGATCGAGCACCAAGATGTTAACAGAGGAACCAAGATGAAATCAAGTGGATAGTTGAAAAATCATATGAGTTCAACACTAGAACTTGCAAAAATTTTCTACTGAATGAACAACAAACTAGAGTGAACTGGGCATAATTAGTGTGGGATAAGGACATTAGACCTGCACATTCATTTATTTTTTGGATGGGGATGAGGGGTGGACTACCTACAAAGGAAAAACTTAAGATTACTGTTGAGAATACCCACATATGAGTGTCCCACATCAGAGAAAGAAGGGAAAAAAGACTAACATATAAGCCTAGTAGGCTACTCCATCTATTTCCAATTGGTTTTAGGATGGAATCTCACTTGGGCTTATGTGCGGTCTAACTTTCCTTCTCGTGTGAGCTCGTAGGCCCATGGCAAATTTAACATAGTATTAGAGCCAAAGAAGATATTGGCCTACTAGTTGCCCCAAAAGGGGGTCCGTTATTTAAGCAACTGGAGAAGGAATTGAAGTCTGCATGGAGCAAGTAACCTAACAGTATTGTTTGTCTCAAGAGGGGGCCTATTTGACCTCAATCAGAAGTTCACCCCTGATGAGGATTGTCTACGTACCTCTCCAAATTGCCCAAGTAAAAAGAGACTTACATGTGAGGGAGAGTGTTGAGAATACCCACATGTGAGTGTCCCACATCGAAGAAAGAAGGAAAAAAAGACTAACATATAAGCCTAGTGGGCTACTCCACCTATTGTCAATTGGTTTTAGGATGGAACCTCACTTGGGCTCGTGCGTGGTCTAACTTTCCTTCTTGTGTGAGCTTGTAGGCCCATTGCAAATTTAACAATTACCATTAATTCTTTAAGCTGTGAGCTTTGTAGTGTATAGTAAGTTTGAAACATATCATGATTAAGTGCAGTTACACAAGGAAGATCTAGAGAAGGCTGCAAGCAATCCTGAATACCTATAATTCAACAAATTCATAAGAGGAAACAATTAATTGGTTAGTGAAAATGAGAATAAAAACTCAAGTAAATTACAAAGTAAAGATATTTGGAAAGAAAGGAATTGCAAGATCTTCAGACAACAAAGAAGGAATGCAGAGCTGGTTTTACAGGAGATTACTCTCCAAACTATAATAAACATGCTAGCTAGGGGAATTGCGGATAACTTATCCACCAACATGAGGAGGAGATGGGCATTGTTGATCACCAGGACCCATTTGACACTGTAATCTAGTGTTTTCTGTATTATACTAGAACAGTTGTAGACTTTGTATATAACCATTTATTAATGAAATCTCTAATTTTTTGAAAGGAAAAAGACAACTAATTATGAAGTAACATGTGCACTTAAACCAATACAAGCGTTTAAACTTTTTGTTGATAACAGATGCTCAAAGTTCAGGATTCCATCTTAATGCCTACCATCTAACTTTTCTTGTTAGAACCAAAGAAGTTCATAAATTAGACAGAAAGAACTATAAGGAAAACAATAGCCTTTCTGTAAACAAAATAAAAAATAAAAGCAAGAATAAGTAGGCACCATATATAAGGATACACTTTAATTCTTTCATAAACCTATTATGCATTACCTATTCAACCCACTATACAAATGATTGAAACCCACACACATTGAGACTCAATCAAAAAACTATCTCATGCCCAATCAAGTACTTGTAAATCAATGTATAAGAACCAGTCACAGATGTTCTCATAATGAAGTAAATAAGAGACTGATTACAAAAAACTAGCCATAAACATAGGCGATTAGCATATACCAAGTTTGTTTATATATTACCACTTGCACTTACCATTTCTTTTTTAACTTGTTCAAATGATTGCTTGTCTAGTTTGTCAATGCTTGAACATATTGAACGAAATTTTTCAGGTGGTACTCCACATATTTCAAGCATACCATCTAGCAACTTCCGATGATTCAATTTCACCTGTTAAAGAAGCAATTAGGAACAACAAGCGTTTAGAATAGCTTTGCTCATTAAAATATTGCTACCAAGGATAGAATCTTGAAGGAAAATAAGGTTTCATATTAAGAATTGAAGAGCTAATTCAACCATGCTACTCTCAGCCAATCAATTTCAGTGAAGTATAAATAGTTAGATAACTCAAACATAATCCTCTTCTTCTCCCTTCTCTTCCACTTGCAATTTTAGCTTCTATTAAACCTAATTCATCCTTTTGCAAAGCGACTACATCAGTTAATGCTAGGGGTTGTGCTACAAGCTACAGATGCCAATATCAATAATCATGAAGATGAAAACAAAACATAGTAAACCATATGAACATAATGAAGAGGAAGCAACATAGTTAGTACAAACACCTCATAATCTCCAATATCAAGCTCATCAAGCAATTCGGTTAAAATTCTAACGATCTCAAAATCTGGCCCCATGTCTTCATATTGACCAGCAATATCAAAGTCACATTGATAGAATTCGCGATATCTTCCCTTAGATGGGTTATCTCTTCGATAAACCTTTGCTATTTGATACCTTTTGAAAGAAGTGATCCCATTCATTGCCACATACCTAGCAAATGGAACTGTTAAGTCGTATCGCAAGGAGCAAAGTTCTCCACCCTGCAATAGCAAAAAATTAATTATAGGCTTTTAAAAGCTAGAGACTATTGAGGAACTAATCAAGTCCGTTGTCCGGGGAGAAAAGGAAACAACTAAAAATAAGAGAAAGTTACAATTGCAAGTCCAATCAGCAAAAGACAAAAAATAGTTGCTGATGACTAACAGAAATTAATTAAAACAAACAAAAATAACAAAACACCAAAACTTCGTTGTTCCATGAAATTGGGCAAAATGCACAATCTCAATTAAATTAGAAGAAATATATTCTCTTTGGTTAAAAAAAAAAAGTATATCTTCCAATGATAGAAGTAGCAATACCTAGAGAAACTGAATGGAAATGGAGTCCATCATCACCCAAGAAAACAAATCCAAATAGGAATTTCAACTTATATTTCCTCTTTTAGTTTTTCCAAAAGAAGAAAATTACATTTATGACTCACAACATCAACATAAAAAGTTAAAAACAAGAACATTAAACAATAAATGAATATAATAAGATGTTACAACCATGTATTACCTGATCAGCAAGATCATAAATCAATTTTGAATCCTCCCCATATTTTCCCATAAGTGTCTCTCTCAATTCAAAAGCCGGAGTATCAAGTGCTGTGGCACCATGTCTCTTGAAAACTTCTGTTATAATTGAAAATGCTCTCTCTCTAATTGTCATTTGTTCCTTTGCAAAATCACGTGTACCCTAAAATTTAGATGGTATACATAAAATTAGACAAGAACATTCAAGCCAAAAGATGTATGAGATGAAGTAATTTGACCATCATAACTACCACATCACATATGAAAAAACACTAAGATGATTCTGTCATCATTAGGATTTCTCAAACACAACAATGGTATCAAAATGGAAAGAACTAGAATATCATAATGATGTATACAACAAGTATTACTATTGTTGGCTAGTCAATTAAAATGAACTGTGGAATCCCAAAACCAAGTCAAAATCCAAAAGTTGTGAAAAGGGAAGAAAGATAAGTAATAAACAATATCAGCTAAATCATATAAGAACCAACTTAATGTACAACATTCCAACCACAAACTGTCGCTTGTTTTAAGTAGTGGGGATGACTATCCACCAACTTTTGCCACCACTAGTGATTTCTACAATAGAATAAGAAAAAAATAAGAAGTTCAAATAGTTTTTATTGATTAGCTTAAGGAATGTCTATGATGTCAAGAATGTTTATTCTATCACTGAAATAAACAAGCTCATGGAACAAGTAGTATGCTCTTGTGATAAAATTCCTCTCACATGTTGAACACGCAAAATCAACGATCATACCTTTTGAAGAGTACTTGAAATACAATGTCACAGAACAAAATATCATGTTTGAGTGTCACAAGTATACAAAATATTACCTTAGGAAGCTTGGGAAGCCTTCTTGTCTCATTGCTTTCCACAATCTCTTTCACTTTATATGCCAAAGCATCAAACTCTGGTCCCTTTGGGTCAAAAAACAACAAAAGGGCCTCTACCCATTTCTCTAATAACTTCAAGCCCTCCCCAGAACCATGCTCTTTGCTCCGCAACGACTCCTTAACAAAATGCACAATCACACTAGTTCCTTTTCCTAAAACCACCTTCTTCTTTCTCTTCTCACCTTTCTTTTCAACATTGGCATCTCTGCCATCGGCTTCAACGCTATCACTACTCTTTGCACTTAGAAGCTCTTCTCCCTCAAGTGCAACTAATGATGTCATACCCTCCCAAGCAACAATCTTCCACACAATTCCAAACAAAGCATTCACTTCATGGACCAATTTCGGATAATTTTCCTCATTAAGTAAATCCAGAACCAACTTAAAAGCATTTTTCAGAACATCTTCACTAGGGCAGTTCTGATCAAACAAAGCCAGCAAACTATTTCTCAAGCATTCCCTCTCTACCAAATCCAAATTCATTTTGGCCCGACATAAACTGCATTTACCCAAATTCCGGAGTGCCACAGCCAAGGAAAATACGGTTGTGCCCACTGCCTCCCCATCTCCATGTTTTCCACTTCTGGAACCAGAATTAAACTCTGCTCGCGTCATAGAATGTAATGCCTTCACCACTTCCCTCAGTTTCCCATTAATTTTAGGAATTTTGGACAACCACTCACTCTCAATTTTTCCCACTAACTTAGACCCATTGACCAACACTTTGATGTCACTAACTACCCCTACTCTATCCTTGTCAACATGACCATCCCCTCCGTCTATCAAATTGAAAGCCGATAAATCACCCTTCACAGCCTCACAGGACAATGCAGCGACTGCGTCAACAATTGATGTCAAAGCCGCAGCTTCATGGTCCAGAATTGCACAAATTCCATACAAGACGGAGTCTTCAGTCAATCCAATGCAGCTCAAATCCAGGGTTTCCGATTCCGAATTCAGAGTATCACATATGAGAGAAAGAACGGTGGCAGAATTGGAGGAGTGAATGAGCTTAATGAGAAGAAAGGTAAGAGAGGCGCGAACTTCAATAGGAGTGAGGGACTTGAGAAATGGGAACTGGGGTTGGTTGAGAGGGTTAGGGTTCTGGGTGTGATTGGAGAATCTGTCAAGGACCGAAGAGTCGATGCGTAGCTGGGAACGGCGGGTGGCGATAGAGTAAACGGAGGAAGAAGAGAGGGAAGAGCCCTTGCCTCCCACGGTGATGACTTTGACTTCGCCTCTCTCTACCATTGTCCACATACACGAAAAGGCAGAGGGAGAGAGTTCGTTCTTGTTACTATCTTACGGCGGAATACGTAACTGTTCGATTTTAGGGTTTCAGGTATGCCGAACTTAATACAAGGCTTGTTTTAGCTTTTTGCCCTTTTTCTACTTTCGTGCCGACAAAATAAGGTTTAAATTCGTAATTTACTGATTTTTTAATTTTAATTTTTTAAAAATTGGACCAAATATTAAATTAGTCAAAACAAAAATTTAAGGTTTAAAAGTTCAACCGATATTAAACGACTATAAAATCAGTATATAATAAATAAAAAATAAAAATTATAAGAGTAAGTAAAAATAAAATATTTTATTGAAATAAAAAATACGTCAATATCTATTATTATATTGTATTCATAATAAATCAAATTTAATAATTAAAATTAAATTTGAGTTTAATATAAAACTTAAAAATAATAAAAATTAAAATTATATTTCTAAAGGATGTTAGGTCTCATTATTTTCAAAAGTTTCAAATTCTCCAATTATATCTAAAGACTTGTAATTTATACTTTCATCTAAAGCATTTACATCAACTTTTTCTACTGTATTCAAATAATTTTTACTTTTTAGAACAATCCTTTTTTGTAAATTTCACTTAAAAGTATACTGTTAAAATATATGTGACATAAATATTATATATAAACTAATCAAATATTGCTTATATGATGATCTAATTTAATTTTTAAATTTATATCAAGCTAATTAAATTTGATACAAATTAATAATTTATTACAGTTATTTTAAATTTTTAATCAATTACATTAAATTAATTAAGTCAAATTTAAGGATTAAATTAAATTATTATTTTAGCTATATTTTATTAGTCTATTAATATTTATATAGTGTATAATTGAATTTTTTCAATATTTTATATCTAAAATTTAAGTTAATTAAAAATAAAAAAAATTTCTCAAGAGAACATAAGTAAATGTAAAAAGAAAAAGAAAAACAACATCAGAAAAATATAAAAATAGGAATACAAGTAAAATAGGAAAACTAACTTATATTACAATTTTTATGAAAAGCATTTTGCAAACACCTTTGCCCTCATTTTTTTATTTGCTTTCTAGCCAAGCACCACTGTGTTCATGTTAACCCTTTTATCAAAAGCATTTACCAACATCTCCGAACCTTTATTTTTCTTCTCCTATAGCCAAAACCCAATCTCCACTTTAACCCTAAACTTATCAACCCAGCCAAAAAATCTCCCTACTTTTAGGTAAGGTTGTATACTTCTGAACTTTTATAGACATTACATCTCAATAAAATTTCTACTAAAATATTGTTATTACTGTTGTTTGATTTAAAATTATTAGAATTTTTTGTTTTAAATTAAAGAAAACTATAATTATTATTTGAAAATTATCAAAAACACACAAAAAAATATATGGGCTTTAGTAATTGATTGACAAAAATTCTCTTCTTTCTATTTCTTTTTTTCATTTTTACTCTTAAATCTTTACTTATTTATAGTTGTCATTATGTTTTTTTTTGAAGGGTTTGTCATTATGTTTATAATTATTATCATTGCCTCCACCTCGACTTCCACTATGCCCACCACCACCACGCCTATAGTCATTATTACCGCCACTACCATCATGTCCAAAACAATATTCATATTCACATGAACTAGGCCAGCCACTGCCACGACCCTTCTCACATGCTCATAATCAATGTTCTTTTTTTCTTTTAAGGCCTATTTAGTTAGATATTAGTTAATGAAACAGAACAAAATAATTTATATTAGAATAGAATGTAATATAGTCAAAAGTTGTTTGAGAAAGATGTAAGAATTTATGATGTAATGTAGTAAAATATTATTTAGAAGATGGATAGAATGGAATGGAATGTATAGTAAATGAATAGTATACCTCTGATATTAAAATGGTTGCTGCAAGAGGTTTAGCGCTATGATTTTAAAACAGAAATAATGTCTAATTAAAAAGTCACGCACAATTGTGACAAATAATTTTTATATATTTTATATTTTTATTTTAAAATAATAAAAATTTTAATAAAAATTTTATTATTTTATTATTAATTATATATTTTTT
>JANQAP020000172.1:5525658-5540317 GCA_026874005.2 Erythroxylum coriaceum
TTTTAATTTTAATTTAATTTTCTAGATTAATTGCATTAAACAATTTTATTTCTTAAACAAAGTCTTTTCTAAATTGAATGGTGTCTGGGCATCAATCCCTGTGGGATAGATATCTGCTCTTTCTAACTACAAGTCATGACCCGTTTACTTGCGATTTTTTAGTGTAAAACAAGTAGATAGGTTTTACAATCCATCAACAATCACCTAACTATTGTTAGCCTGATTTGATCATTTTTCATTCGATTCACCCTCTCAGTTTATTATCGAATTATGCACTCACGGAATTGAACCACAACAAATCCGATAAATGTATAAATAATCAGATTTCATTAATTTAAAAATAAAACTCCGAAGGTGAGTTTAGAACATCTTTAACATTCAAAAATCTTATCATCAAACTGTTATTAAAATTCTATACAATAATAAAACTAAAAATAAATAGGAAATATGATCTGAACGGATTATGGGAGGTAGTGACATTAGGAAACTCCTGATCCAGGAAGTACGTCGAGTCAGCTTCTCGTCCTCTTCTCTCTTCCTTCTTCTTTTTCTCGATCTCTCAATGAATTCTCTCTAAGGTTTCTCAAAGTGGCCGATGCAAAAGCTCCCTTCTACTTCTTTGTCTTGTTCTTTAAATATCTTTTGTGTTTTGAGCAGCCCTAGGGTTTTTCGAGGTCCAAAAAACCCTCAAAACTTAACATTTTTTAGTGTTACGGAGGCCACGATTATGGCCCACATCCAAGCTTTATATCACAATTGTGGCATGTAAGCCATGTCCTGGGCTTCTGTCACAATCGTGGGCTAATTTTGGTGCTTCTGCAACAATTGTGGCCTGTTATGCCATGATCATAGGCCATTGTTTCGGCCCGAATGTCTCCAAAACTTCTCCGTTCTTTAATGTTGACATTGAAACACTAACAAACACATCAAGGTACCTCAAAAACATAATATTTAACCTCAAAGGCCTGTACTAACCCATAAAAACACTTAAAACACAAATAGTTAACAAACCAACACAGTTCTAACCTAAACACATACTAAATTCTTGAATTAATAGCTAAACACATATCAAATTAAGCCCTAAAACATGATGTAATTTACACTTATAAAGATCCTTCACGTCTTTGTGTCTTTTTCTTAGTGCCTCCTTTTTTCTTCATTGTTGCATTTCTTTTGTTCTTCTTATCATTATACCTAAAAAATAATTTGTGAGAAAACAATGAATATATAAAAATAAATAATAATTTTTCTCACATTTAATTTATACCATCATAATGTTATACAATTGCAAAATTGAATGCAATTAAAAATGAAAATGAACCAAAAAATGAAATAAACAAAAATAATTAGAAAATTAAAATAATCGAAAATTAAAACACAATTAAAATGAAATTAACAAACAAAATTAAACTAATTAAACAATTCCTAAATGCAATTCTTAAAATTGAGAATGAGATTGAACAATTAAATAACTAAACCCATAATACATGAACAATTAAATCCTAAATCATGCAAAATACAAATGGGTATATAATTAAACTAATAAACATTAAATAATTGATAATGAAATAATAATTTATGCCTAATCTAAAGAAACCCATCACAATTCCATAACCTAGGGAGTAAAACTATCAATCCCATTTTCTAATTTTATCCAATCCACAAATTAATTCATCAACTAAATCAAATAATTCATTGGGGAAAAGAATGAAATTAACTTATAATTGTAAAAAAAGAAGAAAATTAGGAAAACATACCTTAAATTAAAGCAAATACGAAACCTACCAAATTTGAGGAATAACAAAACCTAAAATTGTAAAAAAACCCCAAAATCGAAGTGTAATTGATGTAAATGTAAGAAAATCCAATTGGATGTTGCAAAATATCTTGAAAATAGCTAGGGTAGATTATATGAGAGGAGCAAACTAGAGAGAAGAGAGGAAAAAGTGAAAAAAAATGAAGGGTTAGGGTTTAAAAAGGGGCTTATGAACTTACATAGTCAGTACACAAGGCTCATGAACTTATATGGTCAAGTACATGTATGTGTACCTGACTGTGTAAGTCACTATAAACATATGACTTGTGACATAGGCATATATGTTGACACATTATAGAAAATTGAGGTACATTATGAACATGTGTGATAATTTTTAAAAATTTCAGGGATGGAAACAACTGTGTCAGTCACTAGAATCATGTCCAACTTAAGAAATGCAATTTTAATGGACACGACATATGACTATGTACATCCATATATATAACTATGTACACATATAAATTCCTAAAAACTTAAAAATTTTCCCTTAAACTTAAGAGAATTAAGGAACACATACCATAAACACAAAAGTAGGCAAAATTACAAGCATGCTTAATAATCTAACACTAAACTCACAAAAATCAATGAAATCCTAAAACTAAACTCAAAAGAAAACAAAGTAAATTAATCAAATTAATTAAAACTATAAGAATTAGCTTGCCCTCACTAACATCAGCCATAGAACTAGTAGTGGCTAAGAAGGGTAAACCCAGAACTAGAGGTATTTTTGCATCCACCTTAATATCAAAAATCACAAAGTCAATTGGAAAAATGAACTTATTGACCTTAATAATTGTATCCTTAATAATACCTCTAGGGAACTTGAATGACCTGTTTGCTAATTGTATTCTCTTCCTTATAGGTTTTAGTTTATCTAATCCCAATTTCTTAAATAATGAATAAGTCATCATATTAATATTAGGCCTTAGGTCGACTAAAGCCTTTTCTATTGATAGCCTACCAATTTGACAAGGAATAGTGAAACTCCCTAAATCATGTAATTTGCTTTGAAGAATCCCTGAGCATCTTCCACCTAGCATAATGGTAGATAGCTTCTCTAAATTCCTCGTGTTTTGCTAGTAGTTCCTTTAAAAACTTCGAATACTTAGACATATACGTAAGAGCCTTAATAAAAGTTAAATTAATATGATGTTGTTTAAACAGTTCAAGGAATTTACCAAACTACTCATTTATGTGATCTTTCTTCTCTTTAGTAGGATAGGGGATGATAGGTTGAAATTTCTTGACTTTTGAAAGGTGTTTTTCATCTTCAACTTTTTCTTGACTGCTGATCTCATTCTTTTCCTCACTTTGGGTCTTGTTCTCCATTTACAACTCTTTTCCACTCTTAAGGATAATTGCCATCACACGTTCTTTAGGGCTTATCTTGGTATTACTAGGCAAACCACTTTATTGTCTTTCAACAACTAACTGAGCAAGTTGATCAATCTCAATTTCCAAGTTGTGTATAGAATCCTCTTAATTTCTTAAAGAGGTTTTGGTATATTGAAATCTCACTTATGAAATTTGAATAAATCTAGCATAAGGTCTTCCAAGCTTGGCTTCTTTTCTTAAGGTGGGTATTACTGAAATCCTGGTGGAGGGTTGTAATTTGGCTACCTTTGATTCCCCCAAGAGAAATTTAGGTGATTCCTCGATCATAGATTGTACGTATTACTATAAGGATTTTCTAGTATACGAGCACCTATAATGCTTGACATTCTTGACCGAGATGTCCTAACTTGCACACCTCATAGTGTATTACTTAGAATAGCTAAGAATTGAATGTCAACCCATTTATCTTCTTGCTTAGAGCTTTAACCTAGCCTGTTAATATTGTAACCACATCTATGTCATATACTTCTCTTGGCTTGCTAGGTTTTACTTGATAAGAACACCTTTGGTAGTTGTTCATGACCATATCTTTAATAAGATTATAGGCTACTTTTTTTTATTTTTCATTCAGTATCCCTTCAACTGTTGAATCGATTATATACTTAGTTTTTTAGTTGAGTTCATTATACAAAGTTTGAATTTTTATCTATCATTTGGGAACTTTTGTAACATCTCTTTGAATCTCTCTCAAGTATCGTATAAAATCTTTTAATCGACCTGAGCATAAAAAGAGATGTCACTCCTCAATTTGGTAATCTTAACTGGCAAGAAATACTTTCAAAGAAACTTCTTTACCATCTGGTTCCATATAGTGATGGATCTCTTAGGGAGAGAAATTAATCATAGCTTCTCCTGATTCCTTTATGATAATGGAAATATCCTTAGTCTGATTATGTCATCAGTGGCTTCATTAGTCTTGAAGATATCATAAATCTCCAGAAAATTAGCTATATGTGTATTGGGATCCTCTTCTCGAAACCTGTTGAATTGGATATACTAATACGCGATCTAAATAATGTTCGATTTAATCTTAAAGTTGTTATCAATGACAGTAAGTCTTACAATACTAGACTCCATCTAAGTGAAGTCTGACTTAATGTAATCAAACATGGTCCTTGGTTAGTTTTCCATGGTTTTCAATCGTTCGGTATCAGTCTGACATTCTAAGTCCTCTATTTATATATATAACTCAAACTCCCTCATAAGGGTCCTTCAAATATTTCTACAAGATGTCCTATCAAGTTTTAGATCTTCGTGAACTAAGTACGATGCTTTTTCTTACGTCATAAACTATCCCAAAGACTTATAGAAGTGACAAAACCAAATAGTCAATAAAATAATTGATATGTGCTTAATTGATTGTTTAATATTTCATAACACTTAGCAATTAATGACATAAAATTGCTTAAGTTACTTATTTTGGCTCATATGTGATTTCAGGGACAATTCGGAAGCAAAGAAGCTAAAGTGAGTCGAAAGCACTACATTTGAGTCATTTTCTGAAGAATTACACTCACTTGTCTTCACAGAGTAAGAATGATAAATATCAGAGCAAGTAAAGACAAGAAAATTAAGATGATGAAGCAATATAGCTCACGACTATTGTGCATGGAAATTCCATCTTTTTCATGCAATAACGTGAATTCAATGGAGTGAATTTAAGGGAAAGCATCTTGGAATCATGGTGAAATAAAAATGGAAGCCAACAGATGGGACAACCCTATGCAACATCAATTTTTAATGGGAAATAATGGAGCAAAAAAAAAGTCCAAGTTGTAATGAAGGAAGCCAAAATGCACAACACCATTCAACCCAAAACGTAGACGTTTGGTAGGAGGGCTTGGTATATACATGGGTTAAAAGAAAATAAAAGGGTGGCATGGTTTTAAGGACAAAGAGCATCAAAATGTAGCATATTGGACGTTTGGAGGACTTAAAAAAATACAACTTAGCATTCCACATCAAGCAGCAAAATGCACAGCCAAAGGAAGAAAACGTAGACAAGGACTGCGTTGAACCCACGTTAGGGAGGGTTTTAAGAGTGAATAGTAGCGTGGACACAAACATTATTTGTCACATCAGTGAATAGTAGGAAAGAACACAATAGTTGCGTGAAATAGAATAGTAGAAGAGAGCTTGCGGGAGAGGAGTGGAGGCATGAGTAGTATGCGTGACCCAACAAGTTTTATTTGTCACATCACATGAACAATAGCTAAAAGAGAAAATAGAAGAGTGGAGGCGCTACAAGGGTTCTTCAGCTAGGGTATTTTCTTGGGGGCTGAAGCATTTTCTTTAGAGAGACCCCATGGAAGGCTAAGTTCTTGACGCCGGTTCAGAGGTGACATCGACGCTGATAACCCGAGTTAAGTGTATTTCTTTGTTTTTGTTGTTTCTTTCTCTTATTAGAAATTGATTATGTTATCTTGTATGGATTGATTGGGTATTTGAATGATGATGATTTTAATGCTTTATTGAATCATTTTTCATGAAAACCATTTCTAAAATCAAATGCAATAAGTAATCGTTGTATTTCCGATTCATGTGTAGCAACTAATGGTTCCAAATCATTAAAGATAACATAATATAGGTTAAATAATCCGAGCTCGTGTGATTATTACCTAGATTGGTCTGCTTTTCTAATTCGTAAGGCAGCTGTTCAGATAAACTTAGAGAGCTTATTCTAGGTTTCTCAATAGCTAGGGTTAATTAATGAGTGCTTCGTAATTAACCAATATCTAAGGAAAAATCGGGTTTAACAGAGCTTGTTATTAATCTACGACCGATAATTGCTAAGAGAGATAAAAGAATAACAAATCAATGAATTATGCTTAATTAGGGTATAGGCCGAGATTGAACTAAAGAACCAGATCTTAACCGAATTTCCCAATTTTATCATTTTTCGCATGTTTTCTTTAATCTGTTTTCATTAGGTTTATTTTATTTTTTATTAAATCCAAACCCCTCCCATTATCTAAACATCAATTAATTTCATTTCGTAAGTTAACCAAACACTCCCTATGGGATCAACCTAGACTCACCACTGCTACAGTAGTAGTTTAGTTATTTTATTTGACTAGCATTACGATGCGTATATTAATAATTTTAATATTTTAAAATAAAAAGTAAAAAGAAATAAAATGAAAAATAATGGCTAGATTAACAAATCAGGTGTTCCTAATATTCTAGTCCCCTACAACGGTACTAAAAACTATAGTATATTATCAATGAATACTAAGTTTCAATCCACAAAGGCTACAAGTACTAGTGATAACATCTTTTTTATTATTTAAACAAAAAATTAAGATGATAGATTTAACTAAACTAAACTAAATTGAAGTTCAACATAAAACATATATGAAAATAAGATTAATCAATATCAAATAACTAATCCCTATGTAATGAATCCCCCTAATATTCATTAATTTCACTATTAATTTTGACCCTAATTTTGATGATTTATGTTGATCTATCTCTAGGTTTGCATGTAACTCCTTCCAATTATGGTAGATTTATTCATACAAAAGTTTTTTGAATCTTAATCATATTGAATCATAGATTGAACTCATATCATAAAAATATTAATTTAAGACTTAAAGCATGTAATTGAATCATAGTGAATCAACAATCAAATTGCATTAAATTAAGAATTAAATCACAAGATCCAACCTAAATTAGGATTCATCATACTTAGGCACTAAACAAATTTGGTTCATAAACATAGAAAATGAAACCATCACTAAAAGTTCAGAAGAATAATTAAAAAGAAAAGAATCCACAATAAATATATATATATATATATATATATATACACACACACACACACACACACACATATATACATATATATAGCCCCTTTTCTCTAATATAATCCCCTTGAACTTCAATAAAAAGTTGTTCTCTATCAGATTTTCAAAGTAATCTTCATGTTTATACCATCCTTAGCTCAGAAGTATGTCAATTTTGACTTTTACTATTGCCCCAACGTCTACCCTTTAATCAGCCTTCATAATTGCCTTGTACAGTGTGAAATTAAGGTTTCTAGAGTATACGTCAGTTACACATTATATGCATGACCATGTCCCTAAGAAACACTTTAAAATCTCATATGTATATAATCCTAAGAGGTTACATAGGTAGTAGACACGGCCATATAGGTGAGTTACATACCTGTGTCTACCTTCACATGGGTGAAAAAACATCTTCAAAATTGTACATACTTACAATGACTTACATGGTTAGATACATAGCCATGTATGTTACTTACACGAGTGTATACTTTATCATACAATAGTGTCCCTCCAAAAAAGCTCCAATTCTTCTAATTTCTATATTGAATTCTTCTACTTTTAATCAATAAAGGCAATTAAGACTTAAAAACACGTTATAAATAAAAATAATTACCAAAAATAATAAAAGCTCTTAAATAATCAAGCAAAACACACTAAAAATGGGAGTAAAAGCATAGTCTATTCAACATTTATCAACACTGAAATAAAACCTTTTAGTCTTCATAAAAACTTTGGAAATTTTAAAAGTTACCTTGAATCAATTATTTGTTAAATATATATGTTTTATCTTTAAAAATACTCAACAAGCCTAAGGGGTTGGACAAACAAAAGAACTAAAAAGGATATGGAATAGATGATATATATTAGGCTACAGGGATTGGCTAAAAAAACAGAGATAGGCTAGACAAAGACATGTTTCTAGCGACCTAAATTTTCCCAAAAATTAGTCACTGTAACAACTAAATTATGTGTATAATGACTGTTTGAGTTATTTATATATATAAATAGATCATAAATGAGTAGTAAGAAGAACCTTTGGCAAAAGAGTGCGTGTATTCATTACATAATATATATTGAATCCTAGTTCATTTGTGTGAGTTAAAGAGGGAGGTTTTGAGTTATATGGTTGTGTAATAATTTCAATTAGATAAATTATGTGAAGTACAAATTATGAGGGTTTCTTTTAACTCTAAATAATATTTATAAAGGATTCTTCTTCGCTTATGGAAAAATAAGATGAGTATAAGGATTTGTCTTCACCTGTGGTAGCAAAGATGTTGTATAAATTATATTGTGAATCTTGGTAAGAGGATATAGGCCAAAGATTAATTGGTTGAACTATTATAAGTTTGTTTTGTCTCTTTCCTTATTCTTTATTATTATTATTATTATGTGTATTTTATGATTGACTTATATGATTCTTTTCGTAATCACTCATTAGAGTAGGAAATTCATATTTTAATTTTCAAATAGAAAAAAATGAATACACATAATTTACCCACATCTTATATGTCATATGTGGACCAAAAAAATCATCATACAATCTCAAACAAACTTTATGTTAATGGTTTAATAAGTATACAATGACCTTAAAAAATCTAACTACAAGCTTTCCAAGTGTAATTATTCTTTATTTATCTTGTCCCAAAATGATAAACTTGTTACTCTCCTAATTTATGTCAATGATGTCATTTTAAAACGTAATTATATACAATATATTAAAGAAATGAAATTAACCTTAAAGACTCAATTCCAATTAAATAATATAAGTACAAATCAAGTTTTTTCTACTTGTAAAGTTGGCATAATTTGACAAAAGGCAAATTTCTTTCAAATGCTTCACTATGCTCTTAAAACTCCTAAAGATGTATGATATCTTGGTGTAAAACCAACTTATTTTCCAATGAAGCATAAGTTACCTCTTATTAGATTTCACATAAGTGATCCATCTTCATGTAGTAGGATCATTAGGTGACTAATGTATTTAACTATCACTCAACCAATTTTGACATATGAATCCATTTCTTAAGTCAATTTACAGACAAACCAGGTGTACCATATTTTGAAGCAACTGATTGTCTCTTATAGTACATATAGCAAACACAGTAATAATTTTTCTTTTATGAAGTTTAATTTAATAAAATTTTCTTTATAATACAAGCTAGATGTCAATGACTCTTAAATCTTGGTTATTGGATATTATATATTTCTTAGTAATTCATTGATTTCTTTTTAAAATAAGAAGAAACTAATAGTAGCATGATCTAGTCTAAAAATTGAATAACGACATGTGGCTATAACTTTTTATGTAATTACTTGGTTAAAAATGATTTTGTCAGTTCGGTTTTATTGACATGTAAAGCACATTCATATAGCAACGGTAAACAAAAATCATAATTTATCAATGGAGTCACTATCAATCTAATTTAAAGAAAGATAGGAAGAACCTAAAAGATGAACTAATCACTACCTATCTAATGTAAAATAGGGAAGGTATTAAAGCATTGTATTTTACCCAGTAAAGTAGTTACCTAGGTTTTGAAGTGTTTTTATGAATTTAGGGAATATAAATTAGAAGAAGAAACAAATGCAATAATAAATTTAGGTTATTAATCAAGAAGTAAGGACAAAAATTATAAGCACATTCTTTCTTTGGAAAGATAAAGAAGACCAAATGATTTAAATGAGAAAATAAAACTTAATGAAAATGCTTATCCTAAATGAGAAAATGTTTTGGAAGTCTAAAATACGAAATCCTTTAAGGAAAGAATAACTAATTGATCTAAGAAATTCTTAAATAAATTTTTTTTTTGGTTCTGAAAAAGTTTAACCTTAAAAAGAAATGGAACTTAGTTATTAAAAGAAAAGAGATAAAGTTATTAAAAGAAAAGAGATAACTATGGAGCTTGTTTTTAAGTTTAAAAAAAACTAAAAAAATTGATGACTAAAATTAGTTATTAAGCCCTAAGTTAAGCTCCATAATCAAAGAATGAAATAAATTGAAAACTTGAAGTCATAAATCCTAATTAAGTTTAAACAAAACTAGAATAATTAATTTATGATTCAAAAATCTCAAAATGAGCACAAATAATTTGATAAAATTGAATATCAAGAATTGGTTAATAATAAATTGACCATTTTCTTGTTTTTTTTATTAAAGTAAAATTTGATGAATTGGATCAATTCAATCCTAATGTGACTAATAGTACATCTTTTTAAGAAAAGTAATCTACAGCCACTACGAGAAATCTATATTGCCTTCTTTTGGTGGAAAAGGACCAAGAATATCCATACTCCATTGAATAAAACATAACATAACTAATAATAAGAAAAATATGCTACTAATTAATGATGATATTGATTATAGTGTTAGCATTTATCACAATATTTATATGTTCTTATTCATCTCTCTTAAGGGTGGGTTAATAATAACCTTTTCTTACCACCCTTTTTTTAAAAAAAACTTTGATGAGACCTATATAGAATTTCATGGTTTTTCATTTAAGATAAAATAAGCCCCTATGGAACTAACATAATGAGGGTAAGATAAGGTAAACTACTATATAATTGTCATTTTATCAATATATATATAGAAATAGATTAGGGTACCTTTACTATCCTTGGGTTGCTACACTTGTTTAATGTTTCACCAAAGTAGATTGTCCAATCCTTATGATTGAAATTAGTAGTAGTTATTGTTGTTTGTGTATATTTCACATTTAACTTAAGCGCATGTACAAATTATCCCCAAAGTGTCATAATGTAAATCAAACATCTATTTTCAAAATTAATGAACTAAATTAAAACCAACTTATTCATCAAAACTCATAACTATTTACCTAAACAAATCAAATCACAGTCACAACCAAAATTATTACGAATCCTCTTGATTAACATATTTTTTTATACAAAATGTTGGAATTATTCATTGTTAAGCCAATTATCACAAAATTGACAAGCTTAACTACTAAATCCCTCTCCCACACTTAAGTTATACATTGTCCTTAATGTACCAAACATGCAAGAAATATAAAAAATATGAAAAATAATGGAGGAGGTGAGGATAATTAATACACCCTTGATAGTAAAAGATGTCTAGCCTTATCCAACGTCAATAACATTCATCTAGTGTTGGTGAAATCTTCTCTACTTTAATGCAATAAGGTGATATTGCCTTAATAACTCACAAAACTCCATCAAATATCAAGTAACAAATTTAGAACCAAAAGACCATAACTATGAAAACAAACTAACTACTAATTAAAATCCTATAAACTACTCAATAAAAAAACTAATTGTTAGGTTGCCTCCCAACCAATGCTTATTTATAAGTCTTTTAGCTAGACTTCTATGCAAGTCCTTCTTCAACTTGAATCTATAATCTGTGGCTTGCTTCCACCCATCTTTCTAAATAAAAGTTTATTATCCTATAAATAGGCCACATGCTGCAATATAGTAAGGAAATATGCTATCAAATCAGTAAAACCAAGAAAAATAGTTAATTCCCTTTTTACTTACAAAATGTCAATATAACAAGGAATAATAAAATCCCCTACATCATTTATTGACTCTAACAGCTTGTTATATGGAAAGTAAGAGCCCTTTGTATTTAATATGATTGTCAATAATTCCTCGATAGCATCCAAACGACCATAATCAATTGCATACTATAGTACACCACAAAATAATGTTCTTTCCATACTTCCATTGCATTTAGTGGCTATAATAACGAATATCCAAATATTGCAAACACGCCACAATACAAGATTAAGAAAAAGAACTCTAAGAATAAATAAAAAAGAAAAAAATAATAACTAGATTAATAGAAGATAATGTTTCCTAATATTACACTCCCCCGATAAAGATTTCAAAACTTGTAAATGTGAATTAAATTGCTTTATACCACAACTGCATGGTATAGCTGTAGTTAGCATGACAAGTACAAATTAATCACATAAGGACTTTGATTACTAATAACAACTTTGTTCTTATTATTTGACTGCCAATCAAGGTGGTATTAATGAATCATATTCAAAATAAAAGAAAATAAACCAATGACAAAGCAACACAATCAAATAAACTAAAATAGAAAAAGAGTGAAAAATTAACCAATAAAGCAAATGGTACCCAGAATTTTAGTTCTCATAAAATTATGATTCCATTAATCAATTTATTCTCAAGTTCAATGGATTTTGAAATTTCTTCAATTATGCTAATATCCTTTTCAAAACTATTAATACTTAATCCTAGGTTAACTAATTGAAATATCTTTCTAATTAAAAACCCTAGAAATACATTAATTAATTTATGAATTTCACTATTGGGTTTAACTCTAATCTAAATAATTTATATTGACTTATCTCTAAGTTTGAATGCAACTCTTTTTAATTATGCTATATCTGTTCGTACTTTAGATTTCTCATTCTCAATTGCACGAAATTATACATAAGTCAACATGCTAGCAATAACAACTAAAGAATAATAAGAACACATAATTGAATCTCACTGAAACTAAAGAACAAATAAAATTAAAATAAAATCATTACAAGATCGACCATGGGTTCATCTAACCTAGATACCAAAAAGAATTTAACTCATAATCATATAAAACAAAATATCAAAACTAAAGAAAAAGCTAAAAATCAAGGATGACATAATTGGAATTCCTATCATCTCCAAAAACTTCACTATAGATTGACAAAAATATGCTTCAAAAGGGTTTCCTTCATTGTTTTTTTTGTTTTGTGCTATTTTAGAGTTTTTTGCTTGTGTTTTCCAAGCCTCCTCTATATTCTGTCGGTCAATCTTATCTTTTAAAATTAAAAATTTTAATTCTAGAAGATACATGGGCATTAACACAAGCGTATTAGTTGTTGTGCTCTTTTGTGTGATGCTTTCGGAGCTAACACGTACACACACACACACACACACACACACATGTGTACCATCAACATGGCCTTCTTGCTACTCAACACAGGGTTGTTCCCAACCATCACATACATGTTTTGCAAGAAACACTCAACATACTGCAAAACTCCCTAATATAGCTACGTGCTCTATCACGTGCTCCATAACTTAAATCACAACAACTTCAAATTACTCCAAACTTATATGAGTTCGTTCTTTTTGTTCTAGGTGAGTGAATTAGACCCAAAAACAAAATATGAATAACTTTAAGTACCAAAATCAATAAAAATTCTCAAATAATGATAAATTCATCAAATATGAGACTAAAACTATGTATC
Source organism: Erythroxylum coriaceum (assembly GCA_026874005.2). Classification (NCBI taxonomy): domain Eukaryota; kingdom Viridiplantae; phylum Streptophyta; class Magnoliopsida; order Malpighiales; family Erythroxylaceae; genus Erythroxylum; species Erythroxylum coriaceum. Next base: position 5,538,903 of record JANQAP020000172.1, read on the forward strand.
ACACATCTTTTTTTAAAAAATTTTCTAACCCAATCTTTTAGGCCCCTCCTATCCTAGTTTGTTATGGTCAATCCTGATAGGATTTTTTACCTGTAGTCTTGTCTTCTTTTATTGGCATTAAAAGTTATATCATTCTTTCTACTATTAGGACTATCAGCATGCAATTTGGTATTTGATTGAATCTTATAAAATACAATTGAAAAGCAAACTTAACGACTAGCAAATAAAATTAGCAAAATTAATAACAAGCCATAATGAGCAGTGGCTAGAAATAGCTATTAAACTCTATTTCAATTTTTACAATCAAGGAATGAAATAAATTGAAAACTCGTAGCATAAATCCTAATGAAGTAAAAAACAAAACCTAAAACAATTAATTTATAATTCAAAAGTCTTGAATTAAGACAACCAAATATCTCTTCAGATCGTGGGGCGAAATACTTAAAAATCACAAGAATTCATAACATGACGCATCTCACAATTTAGCATGCAAGTGTGCACAGGTAAAAACCCAACTTCAGGAGTAATACAAGCTTCCTAAATGAACATTAAGTTGGTATTTAGTTCACAGCTCTTATTGGTAATACCAAAGATTGGAGCTTGCACTTCTATTATATTACATATGGAAATGGTTTGTCAATTATGGTGGGGCTTCTCCAAGTCCTGAAGACTCGTGGGACGAAACCAGGCGTTCTCTTCCAACACTGATTCCTGGGCAGACTTTGGAAGTGATGACCCACCGCCGGCCACTGCCTGGTGGTCGGTGACAGGACCAAAAACACCAGTTTGCGGGTGAGGAGCCCAGTACTTTTCAGATTCAGGCTGGATCACATCGTCCGGGACTGCACTTGGACGAACTTGATCATCAACATTTTTATCATATGCCGATGTTGCCAGCCTCCTACTGCGAGATAATATCATTGTCACAATCACCAATACCATGCCCCTAAACCTTTAGTTAGATAGCAACAGAATAAAGAAACAAATCTAGTTTAATCCAGATTAGGATATAAAGAAGACAACAAAACCTGAACAAGACTCTAGGTCTTTGACGTCTGTGTTATATACATACATGCACTACAAGAATTCAATGGCGGAGCTACATGCAACTTTGTGGGGCACGTAGGAGATGAAGAAAAAAGGTTTTGCCCTTATTATTTTTATACTAAGTTTATTTTTTTCTCAATAATAAAATGCAATTTTATTACATAAAATACCAACTATATGAAGTTCCCCGCAAAAAAAAACAAAAGGAAAAGAGGGATACCACCGAAGTAAGAGGATTCTTGTTGACAGAGACGGAACCACGTTATAGGAAAGGGGGGCCATGGCCCCCCCTTTCAAAATTTTTAATAAATACAAGGAATAAAAAAAAAGAAGTCACGCAAAAAAAAAAAGGAAGTCACGCAGAGAGA
>JANQAP020000172.1:5590847-5603112 GCA_026874005.2 Erythroxylum coriaceum
ACTCAGAAGAATACCCCGTTAGGCAACGGGAGTATACCTATTGCATGCAAGTGAGGAATAGAGGTCGGGATCAGTTCACGTCTGCATTGTATTCCTTTATTTTCTACTGAATTGTGTATTCCGCAAATTTCTGTATCCTTGAGATTAAATATTACGGTTTGTAATAATTTTGGGAATTGGAAATGTTTGTATTTTGTAATGGGCCCAAATAGCTATCAAAAATTTTGTTGATTGTATCGTTATGTTTGAAAATGGTTATAAAATAAAATGGGTCGATTTAGTTATCAACTTTCTGTACTTTATGTTATTGTTTTAAAAAAAACAAATTGTACTGAAATTTGAATGATCTAGTGCTATAACATGCCACCCTCGCGGGGCACGAATTCGGATATCACTATCGATGTCAGATTCGGGTCTTGCGGGAGTGGGGTATTACATTACAACCTTGAAAAATCCTTTGATCCATGATTTTGTATGTGAACATTGGTGGTGGAGAAATGAAATGTTATGCAAATTTGTGGATTGTTGTGGTCATGAATGGTATTAAGTGTACCCATGGATATCTTTTAGTTAAACACATTTTTCAAATCTACCATTAGATTGCTCATTTTTTAAAGGTATTGAATGTAGATTGATTATGAGTAAAAGTTTGGAATGACAAGTTCTTTCTATGAATTTTGAAAGTTATTCACCTTTGCTTATGATTATGTATTTTTAGAACATATAGGAAATGAGTCAATGCTTTAGGTCTATGATCTTAATTTTGATGTTTTGCCTAAGGATGATCAAAAGCTAAGTGTGGGGGAAATTGACATATGCTTAATTGATTGCATAATTATTCCATAACATTTAGCGATTAATGACATGAAATTGCTTAAGATACTCACTTTCACTCATATATGGTTTTAGGCACAATTCGGAAGCAAAGGAGTTAAAGTAAGTCCAAAGCACTATATTTGAGCTGTTTTCTGAAGATTCATATCCATTTGTCTTCATGTAACAAGAGTGAGGAAGATTAGAGAAAATAAAGACAAGAAGAAGATAAGAAAATGAAAACACAAAGAAGAAGAACATGTTGCTTACGACTGAAGCTAGAAAAAAATGCACAGTCGTGAGCAATCACTCACGACTATGCATATGTATTGCATGGACATGAGTTATTTCTCACGCCCATATAAGGTGACCGGTTGCCATACTTTGCATTTAAAGTACAAATATGACGTGAGTGGATGAAGCAAAGAATGGGAGGCTAAAGCAAAATTGTGAGTGGTGGATAGTTGCACATAAAACATGAAAGCATGGATACACACAGTCATACATACAAATTTGGCATGGTTGTGAGCATTAACTCATGACCATGTCAAAATACTGTACAGTTGAGAGTTGAACTGTGGGTTTTAACTCACAGCTGTGCAATAAACATGCATTGGTGTGAGTTATTTCTCACGCCCATGCCTGCTGTGTCACACTCATGACACATCAAATCACGGGTGTGACATAATGCCACCTCACCCGTCATTTAACCTAGTGTTTTAATATATATCGAAGGGGTGTGATGAAGTAAAGTTTTTATGAAAGAATAGATGTGTTTCAACTGGGAAAAAAAGTAGCAGCTCTCAGAAGAAAGAACAATGATGAGGACAATAGAAACACTTAACTGTTAAAGACCCAGGGAAGGGTAGACGTCTCGACACCAGTTCGGAGGTGACATCGACGCCAACGACCTTGTTAAGCATTTCCTTCACTATTTTTGTTGTTTCTTTCTCTCTTTAGAAATTGATTGTGTTCTCCTATGCGTATGGATTTAGGTTTCATATATGAATGATTGTGTTATTGTTATAGTTCGACTATTTGTGTATAAATCCTTTGGATATTGTGAAAAGATGAATTTAATGCATTCATTGGATGGTTTTATTACAAACCCATTGCTAAAATTTCAATATAATCTGTAATTGTTATATTTGAAATTCATTTGTAGCAACTAATGGATTGTAATCACTAGGTATAACATAACCTAGGTTAAATAATCTGAGCTTGTGTGATTATTATTTAGATTGGTATGTTTTTCTCACTTATAAGGTGACTGCTCGATTAAACTTAGTGAGCGTCTCCTAGGTTATTTCATAGTTAGGGTTAATTAATGAGTTCTTCTCAATTAACTATGACCTAAGGAAAAACTGGGATTAACAGAGCTTGTTGTTAATCTACGACCAATAGTTCAAAGAGAGATGTGAAGCAACAATTTAATGAAATATGTTTAATAGGGTGTAGGCCGAGATTAAACTAAAGAATCAAATTCCTAACGAATTCACCGTTTTCATCATTTTTTGTATGTTTTCTTTAATTTTTTATTAGTTTAGCTTCATTTTATTTTCTTGTTCGATAAACCAACCAGCCCCCTATAACCTAAACGCCATTTAATTTCATTTCAAAAGCTTTACACACACTCTCTGTGGGATCGAACTAGACTCACCACTACTATAGTAGTAGTTTAGTTTATTTTAAGTAGTGTTACGACGCACTACCATGTACATCGAATACAAAGATGTCAAGGGGACTCTGAAGACGATCATGAGGAACCCAAGCGTGAAGATCAAATTAACAACCAAAAGATGGGGTAGTTAGTAATGAAGGAGTATGCTAGACCAGTAATTGGTGCTGCCACATCATGTATACTCATGGGAGAGGCTACTAGAAACTATGAATTGAAGAGCATCCACTACAATATGTTGTTATCTTTCTAAGGGGTTCCCAGTGAAGACCCTTTAAACTTTATTTGGGAATTTTATACTACTCTCCAAACCTCCCTTTGGATGGCTTAGATGAAGATCAACTCAGAATGAGATGCATCCTATATACATTAAAGGATTAGTCCAAGGCATGGTTGACGACTCTTCCACCTAGTTCAATTACTATATGGGAGGAGTTGTACAACAAATTCATAGGAAAGTTTTATTCTCATCAAAAGACTTATAAGTTGCAGATGAAGATAGATACCTTCACTTAGATGGAGGAAGAGCCATTCCATGAGGCATGGGAACGTTTCAAACTCTTTCTAATCCAATGTCCACACCATCATTTTCCACTTCATATGCAAAACTAACTTTTTTATGATGGACTAACACAACAATGTCAGTACACGATGGACAATGCAGCAAGAGGAGCTGTGGGAGAGAAGACAGTGGAAGAAACATATGAAATCTTCAAAATATTAGGGGACAATTCTCAACAAAGGAGCATGAGGGGAAGAAGATTTGGAGTTCATGAAGTGAGCTTAAGTTAAGAAATGGCTATGAGTTAGCTAAGTTAACAAGGCATGTAAAGATGCTAAGTACAAGACTACCCCAAAACATGCCAAATCAAGAGGTATATGGTATATGTGGAACTTGTGATTATGAAGCTAATATTTGTTTATACTCTTATGAACCTTTTGCAGAAGGGGAATAACAAGTGAACTCACTTAACAGTTTTCAACCAAGGGAGCAGAATGATTTGCATTCAAATACCTACAACCCTGGATTAACCACCCCAATTTTTCATAGAAGACCAGCAATCCACCAGTACATCCCCAACCATAATACCAAAATTTTCAGAGACCAAATTATTTCCAAAGGCAATTCTCAATTCAAAATCCATCGATCAAGCCTTCTTTAGAGGAAAGCTTAATTATGTTTATTTAGGTAACTACTCAAAATCAAGAAATGAACAATAAAATATTTGATTCCTTAGAGGCATCTGTAAAGAGGATTGAGATCCAAGTAAGGCAACTCACTGCTTAAATCCACATCAATCAAAAAGGAAAGTTGCCTAGTCGACCTAAGCAAGCACAAGCGGTCACTTTTTTGAGAAGTTGAAGGGTGATTGATAATCACATTGAGATTAATCCTAATCTATCTAATGCTGCAAATTAAGAGTAGGAGAGCCTCACGAGAGAAAAAGATAAGCAGAAGGAGGTAAGTAATGGGCATGACTCTTCTAGTCACATTCAAAAGGTAAAAAACTTAAGCATGGCATCAAGGATAATGAAGGAAAAAAATTACATAAAGACAGATCCTTATAGACCACCAATTTCGTATCCAAATTGTCTTAAGCAATCTAAACAAGATGAGCAATTTTCGTACTTATATCACATGCTTTCTAAGGTTAACATTAATATACCCTTATTATATGTGATTAGGAACATTCCGGCTTATGTGAAGTTCTTCAAGGAACTAATCATTAAGAAACAAAAGTTTGAGCCTAATGAGAAGGTGATAATTTCAAAAGTTGTGAGTGCAGTTCTTCAGCATCAATTACCCCCAAAACTGAAAGATCCAGAGAGTTTTATCGTGAAAGTATCAATGGGTAGTGGGGATGAGGTTAAAGGTATGCTTGAACTTGGAGCAAGTATAAACCTTATGCCTCACTCTATTTATGAGAAATTGGATCTAGGGTAGTTAAGACCTACTAATATGTGCTTACAATTAACAAATAGGTCAATCCGTTATTCGAAAGGAATATGTGTTAGTGAAGGTTGGAGGATTGATTGTCCCTGTGGACTTTATGGTCTTAGACATGGGAGAGGTTAAAGAGCAAGGGAAGGAGCACATCATACTCCTAGGGAGGCCTTTTATGGCCATTACTAATACCTTGATTGATGTGAAGAACAGGAGACTAAACATGACTGTTTTGGGAGAAACAATAGAATTTTCAATCTTTAAAGTTAAATTCATTCTTACTACTACTTTTTGTGAAGAATGCTCTCTTGTTGATCAATTTAATTCTACAGATCTTGATTTTTCATTACAGGAAGAAGAAGAAAAGAAAATGGGCTTGGTGAAAGAAATTGATAAGTGCTGCCAATTACTAGACGATGCAACTAAGGGAGAATTTGGTAAATTCTTGGTGAAAAATCCCAATGAAGAGAAGAAAATAGTGGAATCAATCACTTTGAGAAATCCATCTTAAGCATGATGGTTGAGGTGTCCAGCTAAAAGACATTAGAGAAGCGCTAAATAGGAGGCAATCCATATAATTTTTGTTTTGTTTTTCAATTATTTGTTTGTTATTCCTTTTTAGTAAAACTCAACTTAATCTATTTGCTTTGTTTTCATAGGCCTACTTCTCAATCTCTTCTATTTGTCTTCTTTGCAACCATTCTCCACTCCTCAATGTAGGACGCCATGTGTATTGTTATACTCTACATCACATCAACGCAGCCACCACCCACACTTTCGTATCGTATTTCTATCCTTGTTCTTTTTAATATTTTTACTGCTAATTTCTTTTATTTTTAATGCTTGTCCTTGTTTATGTTATTTTGTATCTTAGATCCCTCTTTTAATTTTTGTATCATATTAGGAACAAGGTGATATTTAAGTGTGGGGGGAGTATTATTAAAAAAATAAAAAATTAAATTTATTTTTATGTTATTTGTTTGTTTTTCCCATTTAGTAGTTAGAGATTCATGTTCATGAAATAATCTCAATCGGGATTAGAAATGTATTATATGAGTGAGTGAGTATTCTTGCATACTTAGGTTGATTGACTTGGATTGCTATCAAAAGGACATTAGCTTGTTGTGATAAATGAATGACACCTTTCATTTGGTAAGAATTTGAGCCCTTTTGAAATATTTAACGCCAAATTCAAGTATTCTTTGCTGAGAGTGTTCTTTCATGATTAACTCTAAAACTTGCTTGCAAATACTAGTCAAGATCATATAATCTTACGCAAAAATTGAAATGATGAAGGCACTTAGGATTTACCCTTTTTATTTAAAAAGCCACCATATTTTATCCTTAGTGAGCCCTGTTTGAGCTTAACATGAACCATTTCTTCTTTAAACCCAAAAGGTGAGCCTTAACCTTGATTATTTAACTTTTTCATCATACCTACCACAAGGACAAATTGAGCGTTTGAATAGGTATGTTTGAGTTTAGGGAATAATTGCTAGAATAATTATGAGGGAATTATAGGATATATTTGATTTTTGAGTTAGGAATAGGTATGGTTGTAATAATTTATATCTCTCCTTTACATTTTACCTCTTCTAAAATTTATCTCATCGTGATAAATAAAAAAATTAAGAAAAAAGATTAAAAAAGAAATAGAAAAGGAAAGGAGGGAATAGAAGATAATAAGAAAAATGAAAAGAAAGAGGAGCAAAAAGAAAAGGAGAGAGAGAGAGGGGTGGGGAGTGTTAATATTGTTTATTGAGAGGAAAGAATTAAGTGTTTTATGCTTTATTATTCTGTATTATTTTAAATGCTCAATTTGTTCTGCAATTTTAAACTGTAATTTTCCTTTTTCCTACCCTTAGCTCGGCCCTATTACAACCAAAATAAAGACCTTTAGATTGATGTTTGTTTTTTATATGAGTGGTGGAGATTAAGTTATTAAGCAAGCTTATCGTAAATGCCTTACATGAAATGAATGATGAGTGAATATTTCCCACCTTTGAATGCTTGAGAGGATGGAGAGTGGAGTGAGTATCTATTACACTTATTAATGGTCTCTGAGTTGAAGTAATTGTTAATTTTTACTAAGCATACGGAGAATAGTTTGTTCATGGAGTATTAGGAGTTTTAAATTCTTAGATTGTGTTTATTGAAATGATTGTTGATATCTTTGACTATTATTTGGGAAAATCATTGTTTTCATTGGTTGTTCTTATATTGTCTAGTGTTTTTTATTTTTCTTGAGGACAAACATAGTTTAAGTGGGTTAATTGTTGTGTCTAACTTCTATTGATTTTTCTTGCCTTCATATCTTGATTTTGGTCACAAATTCTTATGTTTTAATCCAAATGTGAGATGAATTGAGTGAAACTGGTATGAATATTGCATGAATGTTAATTGGATTATCCTGTGAATGTTGTATGGAAACTAGAAGAATTATGCATGAAAGAATGAAATGGGACATGAACCACTATATGGAATTAATTTAATTAAGCATGTAAATGGTGTCACACCCATGACTATACAAGTCACGAGTGTGACACAAGTGTGACAATAGGAGTCACACCTGTGACACCCATGTCACGGGTGTGACAATGGTGGTCACGCCCATGACCATTCATAGACACCTATGACAACATTTTCTTTAATGGTCCAACTTATTACGTGGCAACTACAGGTTTGAGGGCATGAAAACCTAAACCTAAAATGAGACTACAGATAGACAAAAGAGGGGTTGGTGACAGGAGGGACTCATTCAGGACTCATTTTGAAGACATTTTGGGACATAAAACGGAGAGAGAGAGAAAGAAGGAGATGAAGAGAGAAGAGAAGAGAGAGTAGTTAGGTGAGGAGAAGACGAAGAATAGCCGAGAGGTGAAAGCAGAGTTAACATTCGGTCGTTTGGTTGATCATGAACCAGAAGTAGAATGAGAGAACCAATGTAGAAGGCTTGAGAGTGGCAGGAAACCACTGCAACTCCTTTATCTGATCTCTTTTTTCTTATTTTGTTCCTATTTGTTGCATTATTTCTTTGTTCTTTTACTAGATTTACTCCTCTGTTAGTCGATAGACTCATACCCTGTTAACCTTTTATGGTTCATTTCGATTATTCACTTGGTTTATTGCTTTAATACTTCTCTTATACTGATAAAGATAGGATTGAAGTATATGAAGATGATGAATCTTGTTTATTCTATGATGGGCCAATTTCTTTTTCTTGAGAATTAATGTAGCTAGTTTATTCAAATATGCATGATTGAGTTACTATGTTCTTGTCTTATGTTCACTATAATTTCTAAACTGAATGGATGTAAAAGAATAATCAAACTTTTCATCGTTTTGGTATTAAACTAAGGATCAAGAGAAGAAGTTTAATATAAAATGAGAAACTATAGACGTTTAGGTTAAAAATTAGAAATATATTAACTTATTGGTAACTATTAGTCGAATTTTCATAATTAATTCAGATGACAACTTGTCGAATATGAAAGTTAGTTTTAGTTTATTATTCGAGTTGATCTTAGAACCTAAATGTTAATTTTAGCAAGACAATTATCCAATTATTCCCCCTTAATCATGCATAGGAGATTAAATATTAATTCTCAAGATTTTCCCAATTCGATTAATCTATTCGTTTTTGTTTCCATTTAAATTAGTTTACTTTTTAGTTTAATTTTACCTTCACTCAACAAATCGGAATATAATGTTTAGGACTGCAACTGTTTTTATTTTTATTCAAGATTAATTTAAATGAACCAATTTCACCTTTATAAGAGATGACCCTAGGTAATCAACTACAACTACCTCGTATACTTGCGAGTAGGATAGCCTAGGTATTTTTAGAACTTATTTTGCCATAACAGAAGCCATGATCTACCTAAGAACTTTAAAAAAGTTTTCTGCTATAGATTTAAATTAAAGGACTTTATACATCACTTTTCCAAATTTTTCTAAAAAGATTGCTTTGAGCTTAAATCTGGCTTAATCCATCTTTTGTCCAACTTTCATGGTTTTGCTTATGAAGATGCTCATAAGCATCTTAAAGAGCTTCATGTGGTCTGTCTTAGTATAAAACCTCCAAAGGTGACAGAAGAGTAGATTATGTTGAGAGCTTTTCCATTCTTATTAAATGATGCGGCAAAAGATTGGCTTTTTTATCTACCCTGGGAGCATTAGCACAGGGATCGAGATAAAGAGACTATTTTTGGAAGAATATTTTCCAACATCGAAAACAACCAGTATAAGAAAGGAAATTTGTGGGATAAAGCAACACAACAGTGAGTCTCTTTACGAGTACTGGGAGCGCTTCAAAAAGTTGTGTGATAGTTATCTATACAATAACATTCTAGAACAACTTCTTGTTTAGTATTTCTATAAAGTTTTGCTACCTATAGAGAGGAGTTTGGTCGATGTGGCGACTAGTGGGACATTTTGTAAGAAGACTCCTATAAAAGTCAGGATTTTAATTAAGCACACGGCTATTAACAAATCGGCACTAAGTACTTCAATTATTGAACATCGTTTAGATAAGCTAACATCTTTTGTTAGATAAATTGCATTTAGACAGGCATAAGAAAAGGCATGTGGAATATGTTTAAATACAAGTCATCTGATTGATGGGTGCCCAATATTACAAGAGGGAAGTATGGAATATGTAAATGCTGCAGGAGGGAATTTTCTAACCAGTACAACTTTTATTCCCAAACATATAACCCAAGTTGGAGGGATCATCCTAACCTAAATTATGGGGAAAATAGGTAGTAGAATTACCTCCCGAATAGACCACAAGGAGCACAACCATTCAAATCAAGGTTATAAGTCTCCTCTCTACCTCAGGTACGTCGTTAGAGGATATGGTTAAGTCAATTGCAACTAACACTTTTCAATTCCAGCATAGTATGCAATAGTTTCAACATGAGTCCATATCTAAATTTTATGAGATGAATTCTAGCATTCATAATTTAGAAAACCAAGTAAACTAAATGACAGTTACAATAAACGGTCTAGAAGCGCAAAGAGGAGGAAAGTTGTCATCATAATATTGATGGTAAAATCTATCTACTTGTTTTACGCTAAAAAATTACAACTGTATAGGTCGTGACTTGTAGTTAAAAAGAGCAGATATCGATCCCTCAGGGATTGATGCCCAAACACCACTTAATTTAGACAAAACTTTGTTTTAAGAAATGAAATTGTTTAATGCAAATAATCTGAAAAATTAAATTAAAATTTAAAGGCCAACACAAAGTAATAGATAATACCAACGTGCAGAAAAATTGGAATTCAAGAATCTAAAGACTAGATATTACTTTTTTTCCTATTTTGTCTCCCTCCTATTTTATTGATTGAATTATGTCTCACCCTAGATTTTCAAATGTATTAACTACCCTCTCTCAAGGTGTAATTAATTGTCCCTGATTGAATTAAAGGGAATCAATTGGACGAACTCTCAACCTACCCAATGACTCGACCAATTCAACTAGTTATTAAACTATCTTATAGGTGATAAATTGACTAGCCAAGATCTCTCTTCTAGCTATTCAATTAACGTGATAATTGTAAATATATAGGTCACCAACTCTTGTTGTACAATCCTACACAATTAATCTCACTCACTCTCTTGAATTATTGTAAGATAACAAATAATATCACCAATCATTAAAGACAACTTCATTCAATTTAATGAAATAGGAGTTCCAACAAAATAGTTCAAAAGCAATCCTTAAAACTAAATGAGCCACTCATGGTCTCCATAACATCATCAACATTCAAATAAATCATTTTACAAAGAATAGAAGAAGTAAAATTGACAGAAAATTGAATAGAGGAACTCCTTCTCTTCTTTGCCAAAATCTGGAAATTTTGGTGTTGATATGCTATTTTCCCCAAACTTGATGATGATCCTTGACTTCAATCCTTCCCCAAAGCTCCAAACTTGTGCTCTTCACTCAAGGATGGTGTTTCTACAAAAGGGTTTTCGTCTTCCCTGAAGATGGCGGCTTAATTATGCTTTAATAGTCCAAAAATCCTAAGTTTAATGAAGCCCTGTGTATTGTCTCGGATTGTGATTCCCACGATCATGGGAATTTGCAACAGATGGAATCCTCTTTTCTTTTCCTCTTTGATCTCTAGCTCAATCTCCAAGTTGCTCCATCTTCCTTCCTACATAAAAATAGTCAATTCTTACCCTAAATTAATATCAAACATAAAAGAACAACAATGGAAATCAAACTAAACGAAAATATACAAAATGAATCCTAAATTACAATAATAATCAACAATTATACAAGAAAACACATGCCAATTACCTAGAAAATCATATACTAATGCACAACAATAAACATCCCCACACTTAAATCCTTGCTTGTCCTTAAGCAAAATAAATACAACTACTCAATTCTATCACATCATTTTCACAAAGATCAAATCATACAATCCCTCAAATTTAAGCCAACTCAAATATCAAGTTAATACACATATCATGACTACTTTTTCATTGGTGTACATAAGCAAACTCAACAATTGGCACCATCACTCAAAGATAAGTAAAGATTCAAAATGAATCTTCCTTATGGTTTTCACTCATTTCTCTCAAGTGTTTAATGGTTAGTGTTTCGCTCAAACTTCCTATAGGAAACTACACTAACATAAGCTTGCTAATACACCAATTCTCCTCTACAGCATGCATAAATAGATCAGAAGGACTTGTTTAGGGTTGTAATCTGGTAAAGGTTAAGGTGGGTAAAGCGGGAAAAAGGGTTAAGCACAAGAATTAGTAAAGTAAAAAGCGGATAAAAATGGGATAACAAAACATAACTCCGAGGTATATAAATATAACTGATATTCTACACTTATTGATGCTACTCAGTTGTTCTTGTTCTTCTTTTTCTTTTATTTTCCTTTTCATTTTTTTTATTTTTTTCTTTCTTTTTCTTTTTTTCCTCTTTTTCTAAATACATGGAAACTATGAATCAAAATAACACTATATACACTGTAATCCACAGGTAGAAATATACTCACTCATCTTGGTAAATTTTCACAACGATCCCAACTAATGTATTAATACTCTACTAAGCTTGTGAATGGGTGATAGGTGTGCATTAGGATATGTTTTTATAGGTAATTGGCATGTGTTTTCTAGCATAATTATTCTTTATTGTTCTAGTTTAGGATTCATTTTGTTTCTTTTTATTAAGTTTGATTTCCATTGTGTTCTTTTGTGTTGGATGCTAATTGAGGGTAAGAATTGCTTATTTTCGTGTAGGAAAGGAGAGGAAGCAAGTTGGAGGATGAACAAGAGAGCATACAAGAGAAGACAAGAGGATCACATCTAGGACCAATTCCCACGTTCGTGGGAATTAGGCAAATTCCGGACGAGGGAAATCAAGACAGAAAGTTTCTGCCTGTAATTCCCACGCTCGTGGGAAACATGCAGATTCCCACAGATGTGGGAATTGAAATCCGAAGCAATCTGCGAGGCTTCATTAAACCTAATTTTTTGGATTATATAAAGAGAATTAAGCCTCCATCTTCAAGGGGGACAACACCTACCTATAGAAAGATCATCCTTGGGTGAAGAACACATGTTTGGAGCATCAAAGAAGGATTGAAAACAAGGAGCATCATCAAGATTGGGCAAAATAGCACATCAACACTAGAATTCCAGATTTTGGCAAAGAAGAGAAGGAGTTTTCTTATTCACTTTCTATCATTTTAATCTCTTCCTTTCTTTTTAAAGATGGATTATTTGAATGTTGATAGTGTTATGGAGACCATGTTAGGCTAATTTCATATTAGGGATTACTTTTTCATTATTTTGTCAAAAC